>CM047878.1:2493692-2551627 GCA_026212405.1 Petrea volubilis
GGATTCCAAAGACGCAGCAATTGAGGTGTGCAAGAATATTGTAAAGTAAACTCCCTTTTGAATTTCATTTTTCTAAGTCCTAATTATGGAATGATTCTTCATCATCTCAAAGTGATGGACATTGTAATTGATTTAAATTATTGAACTATGATTTTTTGCATTTGCGAAAATGATTAACTAATTAATAAAAAATATCAAGATCTTGAGTATATTACAAGAATAAAAATGTATAAAACCATAATTTAATAATGTGCTAAAACGTAATAATCATTGGCGATGCACATCGATGGATTGATAATGACTTGATGGGACTATTATGCACAATATTGGAATATTAAAAATTAGACTACAGCGAGGAAGTCAGAAATTTAACCTTATGGATTGGATTTGATTTCTATAAAATAGATAAAGGCAACATAATTTCAAAAGGATGACGCTTCAAATTTTAATTAAAATGTATGTTGAGTATGACATAGTATATATTTGAGGGCAATTACTTCTACCAGCATCCCCTCCTCATCCTTTCATAATAGTTGTAAATAATTCTTTAATAAATAAACCAATTCAATTTTTCCAGTGTAATTCGTATGTATACCTTATCAAGATCAACGGCTTCGTTTAGTTCGCCGGGGGTAATGTTCTCCGATGATCTGTGAGTCTCGCCTAGTTTCACGTATGCCTTCTCCGCCATCTTTGAATGTTATGATCTACAATGCCTTACCTTCAACATTTATGTTTATACATTCATTGTTAATTCACAATAATCATGCCTCAAAAAATAAATTATATGCTCATATATACATATATATGTATATACTCCATGGTTTTGAGAGAGAAAGTGACCTTAAAAACAAGGAAGATCCTATGTTAAAGGAGAACGCAGAAAGAGAGAGAAAGGTGTGAAAATATAGAGGGGGGCTTATTTCTTTTTCTTTGTTTATCTTCTTCTATGTTATGTTATTTCTTGGTTTGTTTTCAGGCATGACTTCCCTTATCATGAAAATATTGAAAAGTGCCACATTGTGAGGATAGAATATAGATTAATCAAGTAGTGGTGGTTATGTTCGTTGCCGGTATGCAAGTGAATTGATACAAAATTTACACCACTAACACACAAAAGAATATCACAAATAATTTAAGTTTCTTGCTAATTATATATTAGGGAAAATTACATCTACATCCCTAAGGTATATTATAATTACAAATTAATTTTTTTTGTTTTAAAAATTACAAATACTCCCTCGAGATTTAGGACCTTCTCGTAAACATTAGTAGAGATATGCAAAGAATAACTTTCTTGCAATCATAATAGTTAACCCATCCACCAAGAGATGCGCTTTGTCAAACTAGACAAAATTCCTCAATCAATTTTATTATTCTACCAATTTTCGTGAAATAATTTCATTTTATATTACTATAACTACCACCGGGCATCAACATCTATAATCCGATCTCCTTGCTACTTTCTTATTGAAATTAACTTCATATATAGCTTCTACATTTTAAACTTATCAAGACCATATAAATTCCATATCAAAATCATGCTTGAAAAATCAGAAATACGACTCGCAATTATGTCTCGCCTTGATGAATGATAAATTTTGTTAAGCTAACACATATCTAAGGGGTATTTGTAATTTTTAAAATAAGAGGGACTAATTTATAATTACACTGCACCTCAATGAGTGTAGAAGTAATTTGCCCCACATATATTAAATGATAAAGTAAAATTTTTCTTTTATATAAAATTACTTCTTTAAATTTAAAAGTGATAAGATTCCCCAAAAGAATGATAATTGTAGTAGATATATGCTCTAATACAAATATTAGGTGAACAGGGAGGAGAATAAAGAAGAGAAAATAAAATTTAAATTGGTAGTTAATTTAGTTTATTAGCTTAAAAAGATAAAAAATTCATGAATAATAATAATAAACTTAATTATTATTATTATTGTTGTTGTTGTTGTTGTTGTTGTTATGTACTACCGATACTATTAAATAATGGGATAGACTACTAGCGTAATTGGCATAATATAATAATATAATCTATCCTCTCTCCAGCGTGTAACATTTTTTTTTTCTTTCTTTCCATTTTCTTCCCCCTACTCCCTCTCAATTCTCTCTCCAAACTTTCGTTCTACTATATATTTTTATTTATTTTTTAATTAAATATTTTATTTTATTTTTAATTTAATTTGTCGGTCATTATAAATTTCATAATTATATAAAAAAGTAAGTAGGTATTATAAATAATAAAAGAAGTTAAAAAGACATATATTTAACTATAAAATATTAACTATTGAGTTAAATTATATTATTTTATGTTACACACGCATCGAGTGTATCACATGTGCTAGTAATAATAATGTAATTGTAACCATCTTTAAATTAGGGCATGTTTGAATAAATTTAAAAAAGTATTTTTTGAATTATATTTTTTATGGTAATTTTTTTTAAGACAAACTATTTTTAATTTGAATGCATTATTTAAGTGTTTTTTCGATTTCTCCTCTTTTGGGGACTTTTTTTGAAGAAAAGTTCAGTGATATTTTGAAAAAAAAAAAAACAAAAAAAAACCCCATCATTTCGCTTGACATTAAAGCAAGACAAATGATTCTTTGCGCAGATTTTTTAATACCATCTTTAATTTCGAGCCCTGGGCAAGAAAGGAGAAACAAGTAAAACTTAGTTCCTTATCCATTATCCTGGAATATTTCTCAATCATGGGGAGAGGCTTTAAGTTTACTGGCAGCTCCACTCCTTACACCGCCGCAAGTCCGCTGTTCTCCGCCGATGCCGGCCCCTCCAGAACCCTCCCTGCCCGTAACTCTGTAGCAGCTATTTGCAGTGAAATCAAACGATGCTCTCAAAGTATTGGCGACTCCGTATTCGGGTCGGTTCCATCTCGGGCCGAAGTTGAACGGGCCATTCTTGATCTCATAAGGTAAAAAAGATTAAAATTTTATTTTTACTGTTCTTTCATTTTCTCGTATTATTTGTAATTTTTGCTGGTACTTGATTTTTATCTTTTTTTTTTATGGTAGTTTTTCGAAGTTATAAGCTTTGGGTTCTCTGCAGATTTTTTCTAGCTTTATATAAATCACTGATGGGACTGTTTCATTTTCCCAATTATCCCCCTCCCTTTTTTTTTATTCAAATGGTTGGAATTTATTGCATATAAACGAATAAATTATATAGATCGGATCAGATCGGTACCTGATATGCAGATGAACTATTGATCCACGAACTCCCAATCTGGCTCACCTACTAGCTGTCCATTGACCGAATCACGAACACGTATTGCTCGCCCTTCGTGGATTATTACTATGATAATTTACACATTTTACACACTTTGAACATTTGGAGGACTAATTGTGATATTCCAAGAATAAATGCATAGAGAAATATTTTTAGAGAAAAAAAGAAAATAGAGAGAATGTAGGGAGAATTAATTCTATGGAATTGTATTGAATTTGAATGAATAACTCTATGGAATAAGTATTTCAGAGTGGTAGAGCCCTATTTCAATTAGGAATTTTATTCCTACTCAAATTAGGATTGTAGCAATCCATATTGATTGTATTAATCACATCAGTGGTGCCAATCCATAACAAATATGAATGTACTCAAATAATTGGGACTTATCCCAATTTGTTTCACTAGTGATTAATCACTTTGCGTGATTAAGAAATAATGATTATGGGGATTTAATTCAAAATTATTTAACAAGATGATGAGGATTAGTAAGGCTAAGTTTTGATGCAATTGCTCCAGTAGAATTTACCTATAAACAGGGATATATTACACCTTAGCCGGAGACTTTTATTTCTGGGAAGGGGCAAGACTGAATTCTTATAGATAATTATAAAAAATAATTATTTATTTATTTATTTTTATTTATTATATTTTGGAGGAGCAAGTTTCTGAACTGTGAGAAACTTGCAAGTCAAGTGGCAGAGAGTCGGATGTTCGATGAAATTGATATTCGTTATGCTTGGAGCTTGATTTAGGGTTCATTTGGATAGAGTTAAAAAAAAAAAGTGCTTGTCAAGCTGTACTTTGATAATAGAGTTTTTTTTAAGTCAAACAATTTTGTATTTTGATGTAATGAAAAAATAAGTGGTTGTCTTCTAAAAAGAACCATTCAAACGGGCTCTTAGTCTCCTTGTTCATTGTTTTACAATCTCCTCTGTCTGCTCATAATTTACAATTTCTTGCATCTTTATCGTGCCTCAGACTTAATGTTGATCTTACCTGTGATATACATAGGTTTATGCATGTCCTTTCAACTTCTAAATTGAAGCTCGATGAGTCGAACAGGGGGCAAATTCCTGGATTTGATTTATTCTGCAATGCCTTCTATATGATGCAAAATGAACCAGCTCTTCAGGTACATCAGTAGGTGTAGAATGTATCTATGGCAACTCGAATTTTTATATATTTTTTAGAAATTAGAGGCTTAGATATACATTGATAAAATCCCACTACAGAAACGAGCTTTTGGACCCTCGTGAAAAGTTTCTCTGTCTACTTTGTTTCGACCTTGGATCTTAATGAAAGTCGAAAGAAAATGAAGAAGGATTAAAGCATAATGTATAGAGTACAATCATTTGAATGAGAAGCGTTCAGATATTAGACATAAGAAACTTATCACGGAACTTGACCCTGTAGTTTTTTGTTGTTTATGTCTCTGAGGTGCGATAATTTTTTGGCTAGAACATGGTCGCCTCCATTTCAAGTGATAAAGCGGTTTGGGAAGCTGTCTTGAGTAATAAGGCCGTTCAGGATCTACGAGGCTCTGTCTCTGCAGGTTTTGCCTCGGAACTCAATTGTATCTTCTGTTTGCTAGAATGATATTATGTGTGTGCACACACTCACTCACACACACACACACACACACACACACACACACACACATGTACATATATATATATATATATATATATAGAGAGAGAGAGAGAGAGAGAGAGAGAGTTCAAAAGAATGCATCCTCAATGCTTCAAGAAACCACAGGTAAAATCCCAGTTTATGAAGTCTTGATAAAACATTTTTTTTTTCTTCTGAACTTATTAATGACCAGACTAAATTGAAGTTAATTAATTATTAATTAGTCAGAATTTGCTTATAATATTTCTAGGATTTCTTTTTTTTTTTTTTTGTTTCAAATTCTAGATATATTCCCGGTATGCACTAATTCAATTCAGGTATGACCTATGTTAGATAACATTATAACAAGTGCAATGCTATTATTTTGTTTTCGACATAAAAAAAAAAGAAAGAAAAAAAGGAAAGTTATTTGTATTTTTCCAAATTGGTGTGCTGAGATTTACTAGAGTATTGCGGCCGAGTTAAAGGATATTTGAGGTCTTTACAAGTTTTAGATTCAAAATAACATTAAATTCGTTGATGAGTACCTGTATTTTGTATAGATTTTAAAATTATTGGGGAATTCAAAACTCATATGTGATTATCATCTATGCACTTGATACTTAATATATGTGGATTAAAATAAGGATTCATTAAAGCAAGCTGATCTCAGGAAATCAAGAATAAACACTCAAGATGTAATCATCTGCTCAACATTAATATCGAAAGGAGAAATTAATTTTTCTTGAATCCCGTATTCTAATATCGGCGTTTTCGGCAAGAAAGTTTGAAATATTATTGAAAGGAAGTAAGTTTTCTGCTCTAAAAGTGACAAAATTCACCCTCTTTAGTGGCGAATCAATACATTATAAATTTAGTTTTTGTGACGCATTTCGTATGTGACAATTCCGTTAGTAAATGATTTGTTGCTAATTGTTTCTTTAGTTCTGTTTACATTGAATTCTGTCACTAATCTGTTATAGATACCTTAAATCTATGACCAAATTTCTACATCGCAAATTTTTTATTAGTGAGCCGGGTGTTTTCTTGTAGTGGTGGCTTCATTGTGGAAAATTTTAGCCCGAACTAGGTCCATATTAGTCCACCATCAAAACTTTTACTAACTCGTTGTGCACCATTGATATCGCATGCAGCAAAAGAGGATAAACTGCCGAGTTCAAGTGAAGAACCGGACATAGCAATGCTTATCTTGAGTTGGATCAAGAGCTTCACAAAGTTGAAGATTTTAGAACTTGTTGAAAAATTTCTGTTGCTGGTGAACGAGATATTCCAACCTGCTCCAAAGGAAAAGCCTACTTCAGACCTCACCGATCTTTTGGAAGAGAAAGTTAGATCTTCGTTGCTGTTATCGGTGGTGATCATTCTTATTGTTGTCGTCACCCGAATCCAAGGGTAAATTTACGAGCAAAATATTCGGCTTATATATATGTGTGTGTGTGTGTGTGTGTGTGTATGTATGTATGTATGTGTGTGTGTGTGTATGTATGTATGTATGTATGTGTGTGTGTGTGTGTGAGAGAGAGAGAGAGAGAGAGAGAGTGTGAGTGTGTGTGTGTGTGTGAATAGCGAACACTTGAAATGTCCACATTTTTCGCAGTAAACCAGCAATGTCTTTTGCTGGCTTGGTCTATGTACGCAAGTTTATCCGTAGGTATGAGTCTCTAGATTTTGTTCGTTAGCCTGAGTGTTGTGTTGAACAATGAACCAGCTAACTTTCGTCCATTTTCAGATATTTGTTAATAACAATGTTGTCTTGTCTCATGCAATACTGTAGTTTTAGTTCCTTCTTGTTCATTACCTGCTATACTTTTGCTCTCTCTCTCTCTCTCTCTCTCTCTCTCTCTCTCTGTAGTCTTATTTTTTGTTTATTTATGTCCTGACCAATGATAACGTTGTTTTAAGGGCTTTGAACAATACGCTTGGTCGCAAATATGTGTTTGAACAATAAAATGTAAGAAATCAGCCCTTCAAATTGGTAAAACGAAACGTAACAAATCAAGTCGTAATATCTATGATCTAAAGATTGATTTGTTAAATTTTGTAGTTCAGATGATATATGTGAGTAAAGGTGTAGCTCAAGGGTGCAAAGTGTAATTAATCCTTATTTTAACTTAGCCAAAGAATATGATATTGCTCATTTTCTCCAGAGAAAAAGATGGCTCCAGCAAGAGGAATATAACAAGAAAAAATTGTTGGGGTTGGGAGGGGTTGGGGGGGGGGGGGGGTGGTGGTGTGTGGACCCTTGAGAACATTATATGAAATTGTTTTGTAGAACATAATTTTTAAAATTACAGTATAGAAAAATAACTGTTAAATCGGTATGATCAGATTTAAATATTAAAGTTTGGCATAACCATGTCCTGGGATTTTTTGTTTTTGTTTTTGATTTCTTTTTGAAATTTATGTAGAGGTAACTTTAGAATTAATGTAATTAATAAATATTGTAAATATGACACTATAAATAACAAAAATCATTCTATCATTCGATCAAGAATTAAAATGTAAAATATCTTATTTTAAATTATGGAAGTGTTAGATTCTTTTAAATAATTAGACATAACCTGTACTTCTAAAATTTAAAATTTAAAATTTAAAATTTAAAATTATTAGAATTTCATATGTGTCATAGTAAAATATAATGAGGCTATTCAAATTTGTGCGTAGGTAACGTTACTTGGATGGCCTCAAAATTTTTAAATTATATATATTAATAAAATCAAATATTTTCTTCAAAACTCATTCACCCCTCAAATATTGTCAAAAACTTCTAATTATTTCAAATTTTCATATTAATCAAAAACATAATACACACACACACATATATATATATATATGCACCATAATCATAATATAAAATAGTCTAAAGATTTGATGCGACACCATGCGCAAACATAAATTTAAGAAATTACACAATTTAGTCTCCTTATAGATAAAATGAAACAAACTTCTTTCGCATTTTCTCAATACCACTATCCAAATATATTTCCCTGAAAATTCCCCCAAAATAGATAAGAATAAACTCAGTATTTGACAACACATATAAATCAAACAATTCAAATTATACTATACTTAATATTTTAATTTCTAAAATAATTAAAAATATAAAAAAAAAATTAGATCATTTGATGCATATAGTGTGGATGCATGTAAAAAAAATTCGCCCCCAAAACAAAACCAAAGACTCTCCCTTTCACATAGAAAATTCTTTGACAGAGTAGTTGCAGGTCTCACTCATACATTTGATGATTCAAATTTATATCATCGGGTGTATGAACGGAGTTCAAACACCAATTTCATGAAAATTTTGGATGAAAAATTCTTTGACTGTATTCAATTAGTCAAATTTAAACCATTGACTGTTTGGATGAACTCCAAACACCTAATTCGTGTGAGAATTTTCTCAGTTATTTTTACGGAGCGATTAAAGAACCCCCCATAAATTGTGTTAAATCTATAAACTTGAATTAGGGTTTCCAATTAATTCATGCCTCTGAAAAAGGGTTCTGTTTTTTTCAAGTGTGTCCGGAGGAAAAGTGATGATTGAGGGGGTTCACAGTTGAGAGCTGACTGAAAACGACGTCGCTTTAGCTCCATGTCCGCTACCGGCCAAGGAGCAGTCCTTTTTGCCAAAAAAAGTGTTATTTTTTCTTGTTAACAAAATTTCGCAATTTTCGTAACTTTTGTCCAGTTGGGATTATGTTTTTTTTAGAATAAATAAGAATATTTAGATCTTTATCATAACTTAGATTTAACAATTCTTTATTTTTTAATTTATATTTAAATTAGCATAGATAAATAAAACAAAGTTGCAATTAAGTATACATTGGAAAAATTAATGTAAGCTTGACTGATTTTGAGAGCTCGAGCTCGATGAGCTTGGTTTTTGAGTTCGAGCCAGAGCTAGAGCTAGAGCTAGAGCTAGAGCCAGAGCCAGAATCAAATTGTTGAAACTCCAGCTTGAGCTCATTTTTTTAATATATTATTTTTTATATATTATTATTTTTCTCAGTTTTTGTACTAGAATTTATATGAGCAATACAATATTATTATTCTTTTCTATTATATCAATTATATATTTAAAAATTTAAATCTAAAAAAAAATACTAATTTTTTTTTGTACAAATTTATTATCAATAAGACATTGTTATTTATTATTGATATATTTAAGAAACATAAAATACTAACCAAAAGAAAAAAAAAAAACCTTACAGGTGCGAGCTCGAGTTGAATTCAAATCGAGCCGGTTCGATTCATCTTAGACCCTATTTTCTATCATTCCTGCTACAGTAGTAAGACTACTATTTATTCTTTGGACTTAACTGTAACAGCCATTGAGATTTATAATTTATGACGCTCACATGTATTGTGTACTCTGACGAGACCTGGAATAGACCACATGAAGGAATTAATAGAGATGTCTGTTCAAAATTGCTAATTTAGCACGGATTGTTGTTGTTTTTGTTTTGCTGTGGGATTATGTTAAGTCTCTCTCAGTTTTTGTTGTTACTTTGGTATGTTAATGTTGTACTCAGAGAACTAATGACTATGTAGACTCACAATTTTAACTCTGCATTGTCAAGATATATATGTCTTTTTATATGTTTCATGTATGTATTGATTGGGAGATTTAGTTAGATATTTGATCTTCTTGAAGATCATCTACATATAGGGTTGATTATTCAGATTATAAAAAAGAAAAACAAATGGGAGAGAGAAGAGATAAAGAAAAGGGTTGTTTATGAAAAAAACCATGAGGTTGAGGTCGAGCCCGTGTTTACATAACATCATGTGGTACGAAAACTTACAAATATTCTCCTAAAGTATGGTTTTGCATGACGAATCACACAAACATTTATGTAGGCATCTGTAATGAAAACCAAATAATAGGGATATCATACAAGGAGCATTATGTTAAAACGAGCCTAATTTCAAGGGGTTTTCCATAATTAACCCTAAAGAAAAGTGCGGTTTAGGAAAAAGGGGAGGGGACAAAAGAAAGAGGGGATATAAACTAATACACCAAATCGCTATAATTAAGACAACATCCCTTCATTAATGAAAAATTTATGATGGGGAGATTAATTCTACCACATATTTAAGGTATTTGTGATGATAGATTAATAATAGAATTCAATGTAAACACAACTAAAGAAACAATTAGTGACAGAATATTTACTAATGTCATTATTATATATAGATGAAATCCATCATAAAAACTAAACTTATGATGTGTCGATTCGTCGCTGAAGGGGGTGCATTCTCGTATTGAATTTATCTTCCTAAGTAGGATTATTTTTACTCATTCCATCAAAAACACATATAGAAAATAGGTACTCTAAACCCCTCACGCTTTTATATACAGTATAGAAGTGTAGATACAGATAAGTTTTTTTTTCCTATTTGCCTTTGCATTCAGCTTGTCAGTCTTGTTAATCTACATACACGCACAGTAACTTTTGTAAATTACATTCCCCCCCCCCCCCCCCCCCACCCAACTGTAACCTTCTCATGAAGTAGGAGTTTTTTTCATCTGCTGTAGGTGTTGCTCATGGCATGCACATCAAACAAGGCTTGTTTGTACAATTCGAAACGTGCTTAATTGTTTTTCGAAACAAGGCATTCAAATTGAAATTCATCGTACAAAATTTGTCAGTGTTTCTTAAGTACTAAAGATTGAACGTCAATCGAGGACAAAAACGTCGCAGTTTTGATCGCTGTAAGCGCGTACCCCCGTGCCCTTCCCGGACCACGGACCACATGGATCTACATAAATTGGTGCCTAAAGGTACATACGTGTTTATGTGGAGATTCAATTTTTGTGTACATTCAATAATTAAATATCCGTATTTATTCGCCCGATGATTGCTTTGGGTTTTTTTTTTTTCATTTTCTTTCTGTGGAATTAAACACATGTGGGTAATCTCTCTTGTTGTTATAACTAGTAGTTAGGATGTTGCTGTCCAGCCTCTCTTGAGGCCATCAAAGGCAAGCCACCCCTTAACATGCACTGTTTCTTTTCTCCTCTTTACGTTGGTAACCACTAGTGGTCCCGAGGTGTTAGTATGAGAGAGGGAGAGGGAGAGGGAGAGGGAGGGAGAGAGCAAGAATCAATGGGAACTTCAAGACGGTTCGGATCTCTTCTGTTATATAAACGTGCTATATCTTGTTCTACGCTTATCAATACACGCTATACGTATGTGTATCCGGCCATAAGCAATTGAAATACGGAAAGAGAAAAACTTATGATATGCATGAAAAGAATTCTAAAAGAATCTCATTCTTTATCTTAACCATCCCATCAATATACATAACGTGTATTAATGAATATAGGAGAATATATAATATATATGGTTGTGCAGCAGGAAATCCGAACTGAACGTAATACACTTATATGTGATGTAGAATAGAATGTAGAATACTAATTGAAATAGAAGATTCAGACCATACGCTTTGAAGTCAGTTAGAATTCTCTACTATAAAACGGTGCTACATCTTCTCATTCACTCACTACTTGTATTGGTATATTGAAAATTTTTTGAAAAATTTCTTTTCTTATCTTAATTGTCAATCAATACACGTTGTGTATATTGATGAGCTAAGAAAAACATATAGCACTACTTTATAACAAAGTGATCGAACTGAGTATGTGGAGGAATAGTTTACCCACGAGGTCGGTCATAAATGAGTAGGGTTTCGTGATTAGGTGGTTGTTAATTTAAAATGATAACACGAACGTACTGCACAAAATTCGTGCATGGACAAATAGATGGACTGGCCATCTAATCAGGTAACCACACGTCGACACCTAAATTAGTGGATTAATTTGATTCGTGATTTGTCTAAAATCCCTTCGAGGAAAGGAATGGTAATGAGATTCCTCTTTGCATGAGTTTTTTGAATGGCCGAAAAGATCCAACAAACTATATATAGATGATCATTGACAGAGCTAAGGGGAGCTGCTGGTGGTGGCGGTCGCCAACACCCCACCCCCAATTTTTGAAAAATCTAGTTTTTAGTATGAAATTTCAAATTTTCACCCTCCTCCCTAAAATAAAATTTTGATTTTTATATAAGTTATATAATAAAAATTTTAATTTTCTCTACTATATTTTATTTTTGGTGATTTATTTTTTCCTAATTTCATTTACAATAATAATTAAATTCTCTCTCTTTCTCTTTCCCTTTTTTTGCTTACTCTCTTCAAATTAAAATATTAAAAATTCTATTAGATTTTACTTTTCTCTTCTATCACAATTAAAACACAAACAATTCTATTACAATCTTTCTTCTCTCACCAACTCTAAAGTATTCAACCTTTTCTTCCAAAGTAACTTACAAGAAGATATTGTGTATTAATTTTGAAATTTATACATTTATTTATTATTTTTTTAATTGATTTTTGTGTAGAGATTTGACTGTTATGATTGAATTGATATGAATCTTGATATTTGTTTAATATTAACTTAATGAGTCTTGATGTTTATTTGTTAGACTATTGAACTCGAATGATTCTTATTAATTTAACACTTCATATTTAATTGTAAGTGATTTGGAGAATGCGATGGCAGAGAAAAAAAAAAGATATTTTTTGAGCTTTAAATATATTTTTTGATTACGAGAACAAAGAGAGAGGAAAAAAAATCTATTTTAATACTTTTTGAATTTTGATTACATATCATTAGGTGGATTTATGTCAATTTTATTGGTTATTATTAAAAAATTCTTTGTTAAGTATATTTTAAAAGCAATTCAAAATTCATTATATTTGTTTATTTTGAAACAAAGAATAGCTTGTTATTTTTTTATTATTATTTTTTATATATTATTTTGATTGTAGTATTTTTAGAATTATAGCATTTCTAATTGGTTATATACGCATAAATATAATAACATTTCTTATTTTATATATTAATATTATATATAATTCTTATATTTATATATTTTAATAATTGATGATTTCATATAAACATATGTCTAACAATAAATATATTATAAATATATGTATACTAATAAACTTATGTATTATATATACTATATAAACATAAGTATACCAATTATCAAAATTAAATATATATATATATAGTATGTTACTTTTGCAAATAAAGAATTGTAAAAAATAATAATATAAATAATAATAGTTAATAAAAATATGTATTTACATATAGAATTTTGCAAAAAAAGAATTGTAACAAAATAAAATTACCTTTGCATGTAATAGGGTTGGAACCTTGGACCTTTGAGATGGGAGAGTTATTGCCTTACCATTAAGCAATAGTTAAACTTGCCTAAATATTTTGTAATTTATAATAAATATCTACATTGGGCAAAATTCAAAAAAAAAAAATTCTAGCGGAATTATTCCGCTAGAGTTCCCCCGGGAATATTCTGGATTCCCTCGGAGCTTTTTTTGGAAAAAGTTTAAAAACTTTTGCATCTAATGGGGTTTGAATTTTAGATATTTTGGATGAGAGAATTATAGCCTTACCATTGGGCTATGCTTAAATTTAGTTAAACATTTTGTAATCTAGAATAAATATGTTATTCGACCAAATTCAAAAAAAATTAAAAAAAATCCGGTCGAAATTTCCCTTGGAATTTCGCTGGATTTTTTTTTTTTTTAAATTTTCCGGGGGGAAATTCAAAAAGGAATTTTTTAATTCTTTTTTTGAATTTTTCGAGGGAAATTTCCTTGGGAATTCCCCCGGATTTATTTTTTTATTTTTTTTATTTTTTGTCCTGCAGAGATTTCCGCTAGAATTCGTCCGGATAATTCCGGGGGAAATTATTCAGCCGGAATTCCCCCAAAATTATCCGAAGGATTATTTTCGCTGGAGTTCCGCCAGGTTGAAATCCCGCGGAATTTTTTCCCCCGGATTTTTCCGCCTGAAAACACCTGTTCTGCTATAATGTTTCCCATAAGTTTAGGCGAAATTCAAAATAACGCCCTCCTATTTTAAAAATGAACAATACCCCACCCACCGCCATATCGCCACCACCTAGATGGTCAAACTACCTACCAATTTTTCGTCTCCCTAAGCCCGTCAAAACAACTCAATAAATTTTATCAATACTCCATCCATTTGGATTTAATTGAAAAAAAACTAAATCAAATCTTAACCCTTCATTACATCTCCTTCGCCAATTCCTTCACCACTATTGGCTCTATATCCCAAAATGGACTTGACCAATACGTTGTTCATTACAACTAGTTCGAGATCCTTCCAAATACCGCAGGAAAAACCTGTCATAGGTCGCCGCTCACTGTTGGGTGTGGTTTTTTGAAAAGTATTATAGATATATCCTTATGTAATTCGAAAACTTACAATAAATACCCTTCAAAATTTCAAAACCTTAGAATTGGTCCTCAAAAAATAATGAAGAAATTTACCAATAGCATTTTTGACAATTCACTAATAGTAGGGTGTTTTTTTTTTTTTTGTAAATGTTGATATATGTTAAGGCAAAAATTGATAATTTTCGAAATAAGAAGGACTTATTTATAATTTCGATTAAATTCAGGAGATATGAGGGTAATTATTTCAAATATTAAAGATATTTCTATGATTTGGGAGGGTGAAACTCCAATTTTGCAAAAAAAATACATATAAATATTAAGTTAACATAAACTTGAAGATGGACCCCCCACCCCCAACCCCCCTTGCAGCCCATGTCACTCCGTCTCTGATTGAATGTGATAAATACGTACGATTTATGCTATATAATCATTTGTCATGAATGGCTGCCGGAATCTTGCCATTTTTGAGATTACAAAAATTAAAAATTAATTAAAAAATAAAAAGAACAAATAAGAAAAATTAAAGGGCAAAAGATTTGGAATTATTAGCCTTGTTTTCAGTTGATTGATTCTCTTATGACTTAACACGATTGGCTATCCTATAACATTTATTGAAGCATTGATGTCAGTCTATTTTGGTAAGTATTTTTACCTGACGATCAACGTGAAAGCCTTTTTGGTAGAACAGATCTTTATTACATATTACATGAAACCATGCTAATTTAATAAACAGTTAAAAAGACATGCCAGGGGTCAACAAATACATAAATAATAATAATAATAATAATAATAATAATAATAATAATAATAATAAACGACTTCCATACAATAAGAGATATTTAGTTAAATCAAATTGATTCAAAATAAGTTATTTTTAAATTTAGCCTGAATTTTTTTTATCGAAACAAAAATATTTGTTTTTGAGTTTTAATTAGTTGACCGGAACATGAAATGAGCTCGAGTTACTGAGTCGGTTCAAACATATATTATTTTGGGACAATAACACTCACATTCCCTAAATTTAAGTGAAATTATAAATAATCATCTCGTATTTCAAAAATTACAAATAACCCCCTAAAATATGTATAAATTTACAAAATTTTCTGACTTAAAGCTAAAGTTGAACTTTTGTCAAATTATTATTATTATTATTATTATTATTTGAAACTTCATTTCTAACACTTTCAAATTTAAATAAGCTTTCAATTAATATTTGATCTTGAATAGAGTATTGAGTACTTTCAATTCATTTTTCGATCCGATCACGACATAGAATAGAGACAATATGACATGTTCTTAATCAACATTTCTTCATAACAATAGGAATTAAGTAAGATGCATTTTGGTTAAATGATTGGAATTTGAAAGATGGACTTGAGAGGAAATATTCGAAATCATGTCAAATAAAAACGATATTCCAAATCTACCATGTGACTCAAAAAAAAAAAAAAAGTTTAGAATGAGAGTTCTAAAGTTAATTCATAAAATAAAATTATGCAAACAAATTTATCTTCGTAGAATCACTTTTTTTTAAGTCTTTACAGATATATTTATAAATACGTTTTTTTGTCTTATATTTAACAACTATCTGTATATATTTATCATAGGGTACACAAATCTATGTAAACGCATTTGATTGAGTACAATGATATCATAATATTTCACTTTTTAATACTTTTTTAATATCATCAAACGGGTAAAAATATTATTTGAATATTACCCAGTTGAGTAGCATGAAATTTTAACCCATGTCACATTTAACATGAAACTACACTCACGCCCTTATTAATGAAGGGATAGCCTATTTTAAATTTGTATTTAAGCGGATATTTTATTCATGTCAGAAATACTTATGATCATCCACCCAAGTTTTAGAGCGCATGCTTTTCGCCAAATCAAATTGTAGTACTACTTTCTTATCGCAATATCTGTCGTTTAAGATTTTTTTCACATATAATAAGGAGAATTCAAGAGTATATTATATTTGACAACTTTAACCCTGTTAATAATTTATTGAAATTTTAATAATTTGAAATAAATGCATTAGATATTGACTTAAATAGACTAAATCAATATTATTTATGTGAATGTAAATTTTAAAAAATATATATATATACATTAAATATTGCATTATTTTTGTAAACTGACAAATATTTTGAAACAAAATTAAAATACGTACTAAAACAACAGATATTGCGAAATAAAGATAATACCTTCTTGTAAGGTGTAAACCTTTATAACTAGTTACTGCATTTAATGCCCAAGATACGCCATCGATTACCTTGAAATTTTGTCCCCGTGTTGATAATTAACCTCGACTTTATATTTAATTTGAATGTTGGAGGGTTGCAGTCTGGACACTCCTATATTAGAACCTTTCTTCGAAGAATCTTGTCAATCATGGCATACAATAGGTCTCAACACAATTACATGTCTACATATATAATAGTTTGTTAAGGATCCACCGATATATTAACTTTTAATTATTTATATTTCAGAAAATTTGAGAAGTGCAATGGATCGGTACCCCGCCCCCCTCCAAGAAGAAAAAAAAGAAACAAAACAGAAGAATTAATTTCCGAAGTAAATATATAAATATTATATATATATATATATGTGTGTGTGTGTGTGTGTGTGTGTATTCTTATACAAAAATGATATAGTGAGGCGTCATTGGCCAAAAAACAAAAATACCAGCTGTAGTCTGTACCAAACTAGTAAAGATCAAGAAGATGAAAAAGATCTCTTAGAAATTAAATTCAAAGACATCTGAATCATGTGTTACACAGCCAAAGATGTACGGGATAGAACAGAAAAATATTATTGTCTTTTCAAATTATGCAATACATATAAATATATATATATATATATATGTATTAGATATAATATTTTCACACAATCTTTAGTAGATTCAAAGTGTAAATCTGCAATAGGATCCAAATCTTATTTAGTGCCTTTTCTATCACTATCTGTCACTGAAAAGTTTAATAAAGGACCCAATAAAAAGATAAATAAACACACACACACACACACACACATTAAAGATAAATGCACGAAAGAACCATTAAACCTGTCACACTATTTATCGAAAAATCAAGTGATGCACTTGAAAGGAAAGAGAATGTTCACCATTTTTTCCTCCTTTTTTTTTTCGTTTGTTCTCTTTCCTTATTATTGCTCTCTTTTTCCTCCAACCTCCCAATTCTATAAATAATTCATTTATATAACAAAAATACAAATAATTCATTTATATATAAAAAAAAAAAATACAACCTTTAAATAATTCATTTATATGTGAGCATCAATATTGAAAAAGTATTAGCTTTTGGGTATACAAATTAAAAGAATTATATAGGGTGGTACAAAAAAATGAATTTAAGTGGGTTTTTTTTTTATCATTTAAAGAATTTTTCGGATATTAATTAATTTTTATATGTAGGTTTAAAGCTTCTATATACTTATAAAATATTTGTAAAAGATGTATGGGGTGGAAATTTAATTAAAAAAAAGAAAAAAATATCTATTTTTCGGCGATGCAACTATATGCAGAGGCTAGAGGCTGTTGGTTTAAGTACATCGATACTTTATGTATAAGTCAAGATATTCTTACGATTTAAAAAAATAATAAGTTAAATACGTATACATCTTGATATTGACTCTTTCATTCATGTTATACTGGTGTCGAATTAGGTTTCGCGATCTTATAATTGATTTATAATCAATATATATATATATATATATATATATATATATGTCAAGATCGATTATGAGAATAAAAGATTCTAAACTACCAAATAAATTACATAATATATTTTATAATTAGGAACATGGGGAAATTTTGGCCCAGACCTAGTTCGGCCGAACCAATATTAATCATGTGGCAAGTGTAAAATATGAATGGTCAATAATTTAGGGAGAGTGACCAATCACTTGGCAAGTACAATACACTTACCATATGATTTGTTGGGTTCGGTCAAACCAAGTTCGGGTTAGAATTTTCCTACGAACATGTACTCGTAAACCAATAAAATCTTATGACACTGATAATTGTGATCTTGACTGCTGATTGAAAAATTAATTTACTTTAATTAATTAATAGCCACTAGGGGTAACACATAAATACAGTTGGAGTTGTCGCACACCAATCATAATATCTGTAAAATATTTTATCAAGATGATTCTTTTTTTTTTTTTTTCATATATGGTCTTCGAATCTTGGGATTATGGTCCCATTCGATTTGGTGAACAAGACATTCTCATAACTTGATATTTAATGCAAAAAATAATGCTTGTAAATCAAGACATTGTGACGTGTTATTATAGCGTTATTGATTAGGTTAATTATTATAACACGGTAGATATATATATATGTATATATATATATATATGTTTATGAAAAGGTTAAAAACTAGTTGATTAGTTATTGCATCCATGCATGTTCAACGGGTGAGCCCGTGCACATTAAAATTAACTAATGAAGCTATAAAAAAACTTGTCTACAAGAGATATTTAATAGATACCCACTTAAATTCTCTAACAAAAATTTCTAAACAAACCATTTTTTTCAATCCAATATGGGAAGTGGTGTTAAAAAATAGAATTTCAGTCAATAGTAATTTTAATGGCCAAGAGATCTAAACACTCAGAGGGTTAAAAAAAAATTGAATTAAGCTAATCGATATCCAGTTCAAGATCGATCACTAAAAGTTGATTTGAGGTCAATTTATCAAGATAACAACTCAATTAGAGCACTTTTCTTCAATTCATAAAATTTAAAAGTTTGTTAGATTAACATACATATAATAATAAAATTTATTTAAAAATATCACATCCATCGTCCTTGATTCGATTATGACGTGTTTAATAATCAATTTCAGCTTAATATATCAAACTCGACAAGAGAGAACAAACTTAAATATGTATGTGTGTGTATATATATATATATATATATATATATGCGCATATATAAGATATCCTTAATTTGATTTTTTGTCCATACTTAAATTGCATGGCCCCGTATATAACTTTGACAATTACTCTCAATTTTTTTTAAAGATTCCCAAATAATGATTAACTCTTAATTTGTACCTATGTCTAGGGGTGTTTAATGGGTCCTAATTAATGGAATATTGTAAACACTTTAAATTGAATTAGCATATGTGTATAAGATATGGTTGGGGCCGATGAGATCAACTTTGTCCCTCATCAAGTTTGCCATTGTGCCCAATAAATCAATAAAATGTGCCTAAATGATTGAAGAATAGACTCTTTATTTAGGAGAAGACAGAGTGATGGTGAGGTCACTTATCACTTGCAAATACCAATAAATAAGTATTAATTTGCATGAGAGAGAGCGAGAGAGAGCGAGAGAGAGAGAGAGAGAGAGAGAAACTATAATTGGGACTTTTTAAAAAAATAGCATAAAAGTGTGTTGTTTGATATTTTAACACTAAAACAAAATATATTTAAAAAGTGACCTAAGTTTACATTGGGAATGTCGACTTCATGAAAAATCAACATTCCTAATGTCGCTCTTAATAAAATAATAATTTTTTGGAGAATAAAAAAAAGAAAAATCAGTTGGGAGTCAACATCCTCAATGTCGACTCCCAACAAATAATATTTTTTTTAAAAACAGTGCCCTTATTAATTTTTTTTAGATTTTAACATACCAAATTCAAATAATCTAGGAACTGCTTTTTTTTCCAGATTTAATTTAATACTTTAATTACCATAGTAAAAAGTAATACATGAATTAAATCTCAATCTTGAAGAGTACTGTTATTATACTGATCAAATAATCTGCTAAAAAGAAAAATATTCGTGTAAGAATTAAACTGGAAATAAATTATAAAGAAATGA
Organism: Petrea volubilis; assembly: GCA_026212405.1. Taxonomy (NCBI): domain Eukaryota; kingdom Viridiplantae; phylum Streptophyta; class Magnoliopsida; order Lamiales; family Verbenaceae; genus Petrea; species Petrea volubilis. Next base: position 2,513,737 of record CM047878.1, read on the forward strand.
AAAAATTAATATAAACTACAAGCTAGGAATATGTAATGGTTTGAATAGAAATACAAAAATACGACATAATAGCAATACAATTACACTTAAAACATAAGAACATGATATAAAGTCCTTGAACAACTTAAGATAATAAATTTAATTCCTCTAAAACTGATTTAAATTAATATTTTACACTTTCTCCAAATTTTTTTAAAATTTTGGCTATTACAAGTGGGTTTTTAAGAAAAAAGAGCAATGATAATTAGTTTTTTTTAAAGTCTACATAACACACTACAATGGGAAATCTATTCTAAAGACAAATAGATTCCTACATTAATTATTAAAAGAAAAAATTACTGACATTAATTAAATTATTTTCCAAAACAAGAAAAAAAATCCAAAAATACATAACTTTGTCTAACATAATATTCACCTTCTAATAAACCAGTCTAATACATATAAAATACACTTTGATTTTTATAAAAAAAAAATTGCATGGGAGTCGACATCCATGGTGTTGACTCCCTCTTTTTTCTTTTTCTTTTTTTTTTATATTTTTCGAAAATAATTTTTTATGAGAGTCGACATCGGGAATGTCGATTCTTCATGAAGTCGACATTCCTGATGTAAACTTATGCTACTTTTTAAATAAATTTTATTTCAATGTTAAAAAATTAAACAAACCACCTTTTTGTGTTATTTTTTTAAAAAGTCCCTATAATTGGGGTTAGGTGGCGGGGAGGGGAGGGGTTGGGGGGTGCAAATCCCTGTCTCGTCCTTAACTAATCATTAATCTTTTATGCTTATAGAGAAAAGGACTTATGGGTTTAAATAATTATGAGGAAAAATTTTGTCTTACGTAACAATCATAATAATAATATGATCGTGTTGAACAATAATATTGTGATTATATATATATATATATATATATATATATAGGGAGAATTACATCCACCTCCCCTGAAATTTGGTGAAATTATATTTTAACCTACGATTTTTTATAAATTATAAAAATCCCCCTGAGGTTTGTAATAATTACAAGTGATGGATGGAAAATGTATAAAGACCGTTTTTCCCTTTATTTTTTGCTAGTATTACATAGGGTGCATTACATCTACCTCCCCTGAAATTTGAAAAAATTACAATTTAACCCATATTTTTGTGTATATTACAATAAACCCCTGCGGTATGTAATAATTAGAAGTGATGGATGAAAAATGTATAAATCCACTCTTCGCCTCAATTCCTCCACCTTTAGGCCAAAATTGACCTCACCAATGTGTTTTCCATATCGAAAAGTTTAAGACCCGCTTCAAATTCACTGAAAAACTTGTAGGAAAACGGAAACCCGCCACCACCTCATTGCCGCCGCCACTGTTCCTCCACCGTCTGACGAAACCCGAAACTACCACCGCCAACATGTTCCTCTCGTCGCGGTGATTGATTTTGACACACAACTTGGGCGATTTGGAGAAGAAATGAGTGAGTTATGATGAATTAAAAGTGTACGATTTCTCCATTTTCATGTGTATATACATTGTATATGTATGTATCTAGATCTCTCTCTTCTCCCACCTATCCGTCATTTTCAACTCTTAAAAAGGCAGAATTTTTTTTTTAATAATATTACTTTTAGCCCCACAAAGATGTACTATATAACATACAACCCCAAATATTTTATATATATTACAAAAAAATCCCTCAAGGGTACTATCGGAACTTTACATACAAAAACCAACGGAACCCTAACGGTCCTAAACGGCTCGGGTAGATTGTTAGACGGAATATACCTCAGGGGGTTTATTGTAATTTACAAAAAAATATGGGTTGAATTATAATTTCGCCAAACCTCAGGGGAGGTAGATGTAATTCGCCCTATATATATATAAAGTAAATGAGCTAAAATCACCATGTAGTAATTATTAAAGTTGAAGTGCAATATTTGCAAAAGCGATGCAGGATTTGTTTGACGATAACATGCAAATTTGTATTTAAAAATATTGGTTTACTTTAGAAGAAGAATATGACACCTTTAATTATTCTCAACTACTATTAAAAGACAGAATTGTATAAAATACTTGATTTTTAATATTTGAATTTTTATAAGGGGAAATGCCAAATCAAAATATCAAAACAACACGTGTTAGTATTTATATGTTCTTTATTAAAATTGAATAATTTATAATATCTAAATTATAATTTCTCTTATACTTAAAAATTGAACACTCGTGTTGTTTTTGTCAATTTTTAAAAAGTTCATATATTTTTTTTTTGGAATAATTCATTTCAGCTGAGTATGTTACATTACCTTTAATTATTCTAAACAACTAACTTATATTTCAATTTTTTTATAACATTTTTTTTAATACAACGCATCAATTCAAAAATGACTCGTGTTAGTACTTACATAACATAAAGGGAAGTCAAAATACGATAAAAAGATTAAATTCGCTTGTATGGTCATGAGAGATTGAATAATTCTAATACTTTCATTTTTCAACGAATAATATCAATAATTACTTAATTTCTTGTTGTAAAATCAATATTTATCCGTTTGCATATATACATGTCACAAAATTAATTTTGTCTACACTATATTTAACTCCATGTTTTACATCTATTTTCATTATAGTTTAAAATTTTGCTCTCTAAGATAATAAAAATGTCTTTAATATATTTTAAAGATTTAATCTCGCTCCCAGGTAAAATTAAATTTCTGATTCTGCAGGTAAATGAATATAATAGCAATTGATTTATGATTAATCACTCCACATTAAGTGTAGTACAAGAATTAAACTATAACACATGTAATTTACTTATTAAGATATGAATGACCCCAATTTGGTCAAATTCACACTTAAGCCTCCCATGTTTTTCAATTGACAAATGGGACTTTATGAACCAAAAAAATCGAAGAGAGAGAGAGAGAGAGAGCGAGAGAGAGAGAGAGAGAGAGAGAGGGAGGGAGGGAGGGAGGGGGAAAAAAATAATAATAACAATTAATTACTTCTAGTCGCATTCCCATAGAAAAGGATCTTCAAGCCGGAATCCATTGTCGGCTCCAGCCAGCTGCCATGAACAATATCCATTATTGTGATCCATGAGGGTCAAATCCGGCAAGTCGAAAAATGTGTCATCATCATCATGCGCCGTCAGAGACGAGTCGAAACACTCGTGCATGTCCAAGTTCGTCGACGAATCAGGGCTCGGCTCGGCTTCCATTTCGAAGAACGTGTAAGCCGCAGCTTTAGCCGCGGCAGCTTGGATGTCCTTGGGCGCCATGGAGGCCGGGCGGGGCAGCTCGTGAGCCAAGTGAGGGAAGTTGAGGTAAGCCGAGTCGCCCTTGATGGCTAGAGCCGCCACGTCATGGGCTCGAGCTGCCATCTCGGCTGTCGGATAGGTCCCGAGCCATATTCTCGACTTCTTCTTGGGCTCCCGAATTTCGCAGACCCATTTGCCCCAATTGCGCTTCCGGACACCCCGGTACGTCGGGTGTTTTTCTCCGCCCTTGTGCCGCCCTCCGGTGTCGACCTCATTGCCGCTTTTTTCGCCTTGGACTTTTTTTTTGATTTTTTGTGTCTTGTCGGTCGATGGGGAGGAAGATGTGGACGTGGCCGAGGGCGAGGCTGAGCCGCCGGTATACAAGGCGGAGGAAGTGGCGGCGGCGGAGATGGTGGTAGTGGAAGAAAATATGTGGCGTTGAGCTAGACTCTCGACGATGATTGTTGGTTCCATAATAAGAGGTTGTCTTGTGGGCTAGCTAGGAGTAGGGGCTATAGTTATACCAAGAAAATACTAATTATGATGGTACATAGGATTGTGAAGTTGGGAACTTAGGGGTTTCATAAAATTCTCTCACAAATTGGACTAATTTATATGAAGAGGGAAAAGAACAGGACAAAGAGAAACATGATAGCACACTATTCTATACTCGACTTACATAATAATAATAATAATAATAATAATTTTCTTTGTCAATAGCATGGTCAGTGATGGATCCAAAAAAAATTTCTAAGGTCGTGATGCAGTGTGTACATACTAATGAGACTTCTAAATGCAATTTAAGGGGGACGATTGCGACTTTCGATTCCCTTTCGTTCCATTTCTGCACGTGACACTTCTATAACAATATACTGTGTATTATCATTTGAAATTACTCTTTTAGTCAAACACCTGTTACTTGTAAGATATGTTTAAGTAGCCTAATTTTGATTATGTTGACATATATGTAATTATATTTGATTAATCATACATGGGATGATGAGTAATTTATAAGAACCGGATAAATAATTTGTCGGAAAATTCTCATATGAACTTGATACAAAGATATCAAATCTTTAGTATCCCTCTCTCTCTCTCTCTCTATATATATATATATATATTGAGCAATTATTTTAAAGTTAATTTAATCAAATTAAAATTATGTTGAATAAAGCGATATATTTATTCTTTATGACCTAATTTGATCTAAATAATATTTTTTTTCTTCCACATAAATGGTGGGAATATTTACTTACGTAAGAAATTTTTATCATTAATTTGTTCATTATTATATATATATATATGTATATATTGATATATATATATATGGGGTCAATATATATGTTGAGATATATATGGGGTCAATTTAGTAAAACACTGTTTAAAAGGGGCCATAATATTTTGTTGTTGTGCCCCATCTAAGAAACCATGAATTTCACATGAAAACCGGGTAGGGGACGTTGTATAAGCACCGATGGCTATTAATTTATGCATTTATTACGATATCAATCAGCCTGACTTTAGATGTATAGATTCTTATATTGTATATCTATTTTAAATTTTCTCTATTTTGCATTTTATAAGATCTATTATTATATTAATATTTATTTTTTTCAAAATTAAGTAATTTTGCTTTAGAACACAATAATTTCAAAATACTTTAAAATGTGTTTTTATTTGAAAGTTGCTTTGCATAGCTTCCAAAAATATTATTTTGACTCCTTTTCTAATTTTATTTTAAAAAAAAAAGAGTCCGACAAATATTATTTTTTTCACTTAAATGTTCTTTTTTAATATATAAATATTTTCTTTATAAAAAAAAAAAGGCAATTCAAACAAACAGTCTAAGTAAATCATGAATGAGCCACCCAAGAAAACAACGATCAAATATTTACGAAGAAACTATTACTAAGTAACGTGAATTTTGTTTTGTTGATAAGAATTATATTAAAGATTAATTGTCAACTATATATTATCGAGTTAATTAATTAGAGATATATGTACAATTTTTTGCTGCAGAATCTCCATAATAATATTTTCGTTGCGATGGTACACTAATCAATATTTATAAATATTAGTTACTACAATTATGATAAAAAGTACATGTAATGAATAACAATTTTGACTTGATCTTTGGTTTTTTTTTTTTTTTTTTTAAGTATGCATGTACTTGACATATATGTTGATTATATGGTCCGACGATTAATTGTAAATTCATCATTCATGTACTTCAAAAAGTAAAAGCAGTTCAATAATTCAGTCATTCCAATTCAAAAAATACAAGAGGGACCAAACGTACGTGTACGAATAAAAAACTTACGTAAGTATATGCGTGTGTATATATATACATACAATTTATGCTATTATTTATATAGTTATATTACAAAGCAAGAGCTCCTTAAAGGAACTACTTTTGTCCCATAATTTTTTCGTCTGTCATGTTATTCATACTAGTGTAACAGGCGCACTCGATGCATGCGCAAAACAAACATAATATGATAAAATAGTTAAATTTTAATAGCATAAAATTAAATTTTTATTAAATTCTCTATAATATATATATATATATATATATATTTCTAACCATTATTTATTATTTATATTCTCCTTTTAATTACTCTAATAAATATTTATTAAATTTGTGATAGGTAAAAAACATGTTAAAATAAATTATAGTTTTAATTAAGAAATAAATAAAAATGGAAATTAAAAAAAAAGGAATCTAAGAGAGTGGGGGGAGAGATAAGAATAGAAAAGGTAAAAAAATAAATACACATTGTTTGGGCGGGGAGAGACAACAATAGTTAAATATTAGTAAGAGTATTTTAAAACTTGATAATTAAATGGATCAAACAAAAGCCAAAAGGTTTAATGCTTTATTACATGGTCAATTATACCATCAGTTGGTTTCGTAGGTGACTAAGGTTAGTCATGCCTTGAAATAATGCCACATGTACTGATTTTAATTTTTTAAATAAATTACCAGTTAATTAAATCTCACACTTATCAATTTCTGTAGGTAAACAAATTATTTTTCTCTCTTTATAAAATCAATTCTAATTAGATTTCTCTCTCTAATTTTTGTTTAATCTTAAAGAGAATGACAATTATTGGATTCTAAAGAGATTGGAAGACCCTTAATTATTAACCTTACCAAATATAAAAAATCTCCCTTGATTATTAAGAGTTCTTAAGGTAAATAGTTTTTATTGCTATTTAAATGTTAAACTTTAATTAAAAAGAAATTACATGATATTTTATTTCAGTAACAACAAATATTATTATTATTATTATTATTATTATTATTTCTTTTATTTATTCTCATGAATTAATTTAGCTAATTATTATTATTATTATTATTATATATTATTATTATTATTATTATTATTATTATTATTACTACGCCAATCAATTAAAGTATATATATCTTCTCCAAGATACGATTACAAATATCGGCACGGTAGTATAAATTTTTTTTATATGAATTCATAGATGTACGAACAAAATAGAAATTCTAGAACAAAAATTAAAAGCAAACAAACTAATAGCATTGACCTATTTTCACATTATTTTGTTTATTTTCAAATAAGTCAATTATTTTTGTTAAAATATTGTATATTTCATCGTCAATTATTAGACAAAGAATGTATAATAGAATTACTAAATATTTTATATCAAGAATGTGAGTATTGTTCATCAAATTAAGAATGTGTGCCATATAATCATTAATATTATTATCATTGTATTATTTATTACAATTAACTTTATATTTCATCACACATATAGTTATAGTCATAATTATTCAAATTAATAAATGGGTTTTATAATTGTTCACCTTCTCTAAGGAGTACATACTCTTCAATATATAATTGTTGTGTTACATATTTAGATCTATATTAATTACACCCATATATAAATACTTGTAAATTATTATTATTTATTCACATATGATTATTAATATTATAATTGTTATTATTTTTACAGTTATCTCACATTAAATTATATATTGCTAATATATAGTTATTATTACTAGTATTATTATCATTATATATTAGTATAATCATAATTAGTGAGACCAATAATTGAATTACATATTTGGTTACACTTACTTTGTAGAATATACATTTGAATATATCACACCATATTGATATATATTTGGTTAAACAATATTATTATTATTATTAATTTTTTTTTTTTATCAAAACATATTTTTTTAAGAACTAATGCTTATTGCACTCTTCTGGATATATTTTATATATTTGCACCACTTTTAAAAATATATTATTCAATATCAATACAGATCAATCATTATATAATAAATTTATAGATAGTATGAATAATTTACTTAATAATAATATTCAAATTTTAAAATTTTAATTTGTTATTTAAAATACAAATACTGATATTCTAGATATTTTTTAAAATAGTTTGTCATCAGTGTTATATATTTTTTAAAATGTGTTAAAAATTTAAATTAAACGTAAGTTTTTATCAACTATTAATATATTGTTCAAATTTATAAATTACATATATGTTATAAGAACAATTTTATTGGTTTGTATTTAGTGGGACCATATATAATGTAATAGAATAATTGTTATAAATTAAAACCATAGGATAACATGTGTAGCAGGTAACCTTTCCACTTTACCTGCACAACAGGTAACAAGTCACATATATATGGATGGCTTAGATTTTATTTACCATATCTAATGGCTAAGATTAGAGAAGACTAATGCTAGTCACCTACGAACCATGACTAATGATAGAATTTACCTTATTACATAGTATATAAGTATAGATAGTATAGATTTTCACTACAAGAAAGTACTTTTTTTACTAATGAAAATTTTATAATAAAAAGATTTTGTCATAAATTTAAGGTATATATGATGGAGTACTAACAGAATTCAATATACATGTACATAAAACCAAAAAAGGAATCAGTGAGAAGATATTTAACAACGAATTTGTTATAAATGAAATCCGTCATAAAAACTAAATTTATAATGAATTGGTTCGTCACTAAAAGGTATACATTTTTATAGTATTTATCTCTCCCCTTTCCCAATTTCACTACATGTTATTTTCTTTTCACCTTTACACTCTCTCATCTCTCTTCTCCCACATACCATACTATTGAAAAATTTTAACACTCCTATCACAAAGCATTTTACACCAATTGATGTCAGTAAGTTCTTTTCAATATTTGTTTGAAATTGAACGTACTAAGAAAATGTTTGGCCGAGCTTATAAATATTCTCAAAAATCTTTTATAAAATGTTTTTAAGATTGAGGAATTATTTAAAAAGTATATAAAGTGTTTTTGACAAAAGATTTTATAAACTTAAAAAGAGTTTGGCACTTCTAACCGAAGTAAGCTTCCTCAATTTATTTCTAAAACATCTGATAAATTATCTAACTAGAAATAATCGAAAGGACATAAATATTCTTAACTAATTCTTCAACATGTTTCTACTTTTTGGGAGTTTTATTAACATAATATTAGTGTCAAAAAAGATATCATTTTTGTTAATATTTACTCTGAAAGCAAAAATTATGACATCTCATTTTCAACAATAATAAAAGGGCTACACCCTTTACAGTATAGCGAAATTACAAATTAATTCATGTGGTTTTAAAAATTACAACTAACCCCCCCCCCCCCCCCCCGAGATATGTAACAATTTAACGAGTTGTATTTTTGGTGTTTTTCAATGAGATGTGATTCAGGTAGTCTTGATAAATTCGAGGTATAGAAATTTTATATGAAGTCAATTTTAAAAAAAAATAGTGGTGGTATCGGGTTATAGATGATGATGCCCGGTAGTATAAAGTAAAATTATTTTGCGTAGATTAGTGGAATAACAAAATTGATTGAGAGATGAGATTTTATCAAGCTCGACGAGTCATATCTCTTGGTGGCCAAGTTGACTACTATGACTACAAGAAAGTTATTTTTTTACATCTCTATTAAGATTTACATTAATATCCTAAATTTCGAAGGAGTATTTATAACTTATAAAATAAGAGCAATTGATTTATAATTATATTATACCTCAATAGGATAGACGTAATCTGTCCTTAATATAAACATGCTAAAGCTTAAGATTAAAAATTAAATAGAATTTTGTTATCTGACCAAAATACAATTTACCCTAAAGACGATGACAAAAATATCACAAATTAAATGAGCAATTTATATTCACCTTGCATTTTAGAAGCAAGGTGAATTTTGGAACATATGCTCAGATTTTTTTTTTTTTTTTTTTTTTGATAATTGAACATATACTCAGAGTTGAGTTCATATTAACAAAGTTAGAACATGAATTAATTTAATTATAATAAGCATGAGTCACGTGCATGCTAGTGGGTCCTGCCAAGATTTGATGCAACCCTTTTTTAAAGCAAATTATGTCGTTGGAATTGTTTTAACTTTTAATTATGTTTTTTAACTTTTGATTTAGTACCTAATTAGTCTTTGTCTTATTTTTATGCTGTCTTGTCAAACGCATAGCAACTAATTAGAGCCATTTAAGTATTATATATACGTATATATACATATGTATAGATATTACTACTATTTTATATTATATATATTATAATTAAGTATTAGGCATGAACTATAAACTTACCATTTAAATGTGATTTAATGGTAAACGTAATTTTGCTTACGAGGTCAGCCCAGGTGTGAGAAAGAGATGAAGTCTTAGAAGTTTATAATTTAAGATGTTTATTGAATAAGACTTCCATTTGTTTTTTTGTGTATGTATTTGTCTATTTTGATAGTAGTTCTTTATATTAGATATATAATTTTGAGTGTCGTGCGTGTACCAATTTGGTTAGTTATACTTAGCGGCATTTCAAAAACATTCAAGTCAAACTCGAACAACCAAACTCTTTAGCACGAGATTTTGAGTCTCGTGTGTATACCACTTTACTATTAAGGCATATTGAAAGTGCATCCAACTCCATGATATTTATCTAGTGTGATGTATATATGAAAAATGTGGAGTATTTCTATTGATCACTTATAAGCATATATAAGTCCCTTAAGCATATTGTATTCAGACACCTCAAATATTATATGTAAACAAAGGGAGATGATATTAGCATTTCGAATTTTTCTAATTGCACTCCATTTCAATTTTTGGCTTTAGGTATTTGATCAAAATAGACTCTTACCTATTAAACATCACTTCATTTTAAGTTGTTGGACAAAATTATCCTAAAACACCATTCATTCACCTTATTTTTAGTTTGGCTAGATAGCAGGTACAACCCAGAGTAAAAAAATCAAATTTTCTTCTTGGCTTCTCGACAGCCATAAACAAGAGTAAAAAAAATCAAAAACCCAAAAAGAAATTTGACTTACTTTATTTTTTATATAAAGACTGTGTATTCTTGTATTATTGTATTTTTTTTAGTATTAAATGTGTGAGTTAGATAATTTGGTCGAAACTTTAGTAGGAGACATAAGTGTGTGGAAGTACTTAAATTCAATATTTATCCGTCTAATGAAAATTTACTATCTTTTCAATTGTATGATATTTTGCTTTTGCACTCAATGATTTGTATATTTAATTTATTAAGTTTTGTTTCAAGAGTTTTTTCTTTTTTTATTATTATTTGTCTCAAAATATTTTCATATGTTTCACCATCCATAGATGAATAAAAAAAAGAAAAGAAATATGCATATTAGAGTGGAGGGGTATGTTTATCCTTCAAAAATAATATAAATAATATGTTGTAAATTATTGGGTATATTCTCTTAATGAAACAATGAGAATGAAGGTCCAATATAAAAATTTGAAGTGCCAATATATCATCTCACCAAACAAAATCCAATATCTTATAAATTTTAAAATAAGACATACAAACTCATAAAATATTTTAAATACATTTTTAACCAAACACCATTTAAATTAGGGCTTTCTTATCTTTTTTTCAAAAGAATTTATAATATTTCAGATAGATTTATAACCTGTTAGAAGTTTTGCCAAATATTTTATAAATCCTCAACATTCCAATAAAAATGACGTTTTATTAAAATTTGCTCTGACATTATAAATATTGCTACAGATGATGTTTCCGCTAAGTAGCCAATATATATATATATATATATATATATATATATGTATATAAAGGTCAATTCCAATCACTAGAAAAGATGAAAAGGCATCATGAATAGCTTGTGGTGTATATTTTCTCGCTTAATATTCTGATTTAGACTAAATTTGATGATGATTATTTGATGTTACTACAATTTATTTTATTTTATTTTATTTTATTCCAAGATTCCTTTTTATGACAATTATTGTCATTCATAACTAATTTTACCTTGTACTGACAGGGCAACAAGTGATTGCGATTTGTCATCTAATCTTGCTTGCCTAAAAATTCGACACAAAATTCACCAGAAAAGGACTTTGAAAGGACAAAACAACATAAAACAAGACACTGGAAAAAAGGAGGGACCTTTTTTTAAATATAACTCAAAAAGGTTTATCATTTAAATTTTTGATTTGAAATTTTTTTTTTTCAAATTCTGACCTAACTCGCCGTCGACGACGGCGAGCTTATTAAAATATTATTAAAATTTATAATTGTTTAATATATTTTATCAGGCTAAAAAATAAAAAATAAAATAATAAAACTTGCCAACACTATTAGTGAGTTTCAATTAAAAAAAAAAAATTGGTGAAATTCGCCACTGAAAGTGGCGAGTTTAAAAAATTTTTTTTTTTTTTGAACTCACCAAGGTCGTTGGCGAGTTTCAGAAAAAATCGAAAAAAAGAAAAAGAAAAATTGAAACTCGCCGTCAAGGATTCTTGGTTTTTGTATCTAAAAAGACGAAGATTTTTATGAAAAGATTCAAATTTCACTAGGTGAGAGGAACAAGGGAATATGTAAATTTTTAAGTGGTTTTGAGGTGAAAATCTTGGTGGGATGTCACTCCACTTGTCATGTCAATAATTGTACATATTAATATAAATATTTCACTTTATTAGTTTGACTGTCCAAGACTCGCCGTTCTTGACGACGAGTTTGAATTTTTCTTTTTTTTTTTTTGATTTTTTCTGAAACTTGCCAACAACCTTGGCGAGTTCAAAAAAAAACATTTTTTTTCAAATTCGCCACTTTCAATGGCGAATTTCACCAATTTTTCTTTTTTTTTTAATTGAAACTCGCCAACAGTGTTGGCGAGTTTCATTATTTTATTTTTTATTTTTTGACCTGACAATATATATTTTCAACAATTATAAATTTTAATAATATTTTAATAAACTCGTCGTCGTCGACGGCGAGTTAGGTTAGAATTATAAAAAAAAAATTCAGGTCAAAAATTTAAATAATATATCCTTTTGAGTTATATTTAAAAAAAAGTCCAAAAAGGAGATTGCAAGTCGTGTGGCTTAGAGAAGTTTCACAAGAAGATATATACATATAAACAAATAAATAATTTGTTTTTTTACTTCTCTTTATTTACAGCCATTGGTACATATACATTTAAATAAGTAAATTCATATATATATATATATATATATATATATGTATATATATATATATATTTTTTATTTTAACCACTCAATTCCGACTCATTAGGTCGATTAATTTGAATCGAGTACTGCAGCAGCCCATTATGGGGGCGACCCTCCCAATCCAGTTGTTCCATTCACAATACCAGAATTCGAACTCCGAACGTTGCTTAAGGGATTTAATACCTCATCCCGCTAGACTAACTAATAGTTGGTATATATATGTATATATGTATGTATTCCGAATTGAACCTACGAATTCTATGCGTTTGATGAGAAATAGAAAGGCATGTCGTCAGTTCAAGTGGTTGAAGCTAAAATAACTACTTTCAAAATAATAGAAAGAAAAGCAACGACTAGAGAACTCAATTTTTGTATATACTTAAATGGGTTTGTCTATTGTTAGGTAGGATAGAAAAAGTTTAATATTAGGTACCCTTATTTTATTAGAGTACCTGTTACCTGTTTTACAGGTTACGTTTACCTGTAACTTAGTATGCAGGTTGCCATGACCTGCTACTTGTTGTTTACCTATAAATTTAAATAGTATTTATATGTGTGAGGTCCATTATATTAAATCTATTTTATCCATTTATCATTTAGCTTTTTTTATTAATTTTTATTAGATATTTTTTAGCATTTGATCTATCACCAAACATAATAACATGTAGAGCATTTTATCATACAAATTTTAATTAAAAAAATATTATAATTTATATTAATTTCAACAAATTTCTTATGGCAATGTGTTATTAATTTTTTTGAAATATATTTTTTTATTGAATATAACAACAAAAATTTGATTGCTTCTTAAAATATTAAATTGGCGCTTAAAATGTATTTTAAATTCGAAATTAAATTGATGCTTAAAATGATATATCCATCTCTTAATTATAAATTTAACAATATTTATCTATCTTCTTAGTTTATTTTATTTTTGATCAATGTTCCAGATCAGTATTCATCATTAGTCAATTTATGTCAATTCGCTAAAATTATAATTAAAATTCCATAACTCCCATAAATCAATAATTTTTATAATAATTACTTAATTTATTTAACTGAGTAAATAAATATTTTATAATGATAACTATGAATTTGTTTTTGATACAGATGATAACTATGAATTTGTACTAATAAAAAAAATCTTTCAATTTTTAATTTAGAAAATAAAATTATTAACATAAGGTATTACTATTATTTAATTTGATACTCTACTTACTTATAAATTTCATTATAATATAATTGATTTATGTACATATTTACCACTCATTTTCCATTATATAATTAACCTTTATATGTGTTAGACAAGATGGGGGAGGGGGGGGGGGGGCGAGAGAGAGAGAGAGAGAGGAGAGAATTAATTAGCGTTGATTAACTTTCCTACTTATTAGGATTCTCTTCTCATTAATCCCTTAAATTGAGGAGATTTGAAAATATATTTACCATATTTTTAATAATTCAAAATAAATAATTGTGACTTATATAGCTGGTTATAGGTCAAAATAAAATATATAAATATGTTAAAAATAAATTTAAGTACACGTGGCAATTAATTAAGACCATACCTAATATTAGGTAGTACAAAGCTACCTTTTATTAGAAGTCCCCTACTTAAATTACAGAAAGAATTAAATAATTACTATTTCTAGTGAAGTAACATATGGAATAGCGGGGTGATTATATTTATTAAAAATCTTTCAAATAGGTTTTAGGATTTAGAAATATATTGAATTATTTGAAGTTTGGAAATTCATTTCAATATTAACTTTTTCTTTTTTTTTTTTTTTGGACGAAAGTATCCCTTGTACTCATTATATTAAGATTGTTTATTTGCTGATTATGTTTCATTTTAAAATTTAAAGTAATATTCTTGTAAGTTTATTCATCTCCTTTTGGTAAAAGATCGTACGAACTTAATTATGTACTATGACAAGATTTTACTCTTGTATTCAGTTCATTCGATTTAATTTTTTAAAGTACTTAAATTTACAATAATTTACATATCCAAAAAATTAAGGAAATATTTATTATAAAAGTGAAATTCGTTAATAAAACCTAAAGTAAAAAAAAAATCATTAATAAAGTATGAAGGGAATTAGAGTTAGATAAGTTAATTTTAAATAGAATAGACACAAAATCATTTAAATTTAGTTATAAGGTTGGCTGTACCAACTTAAAATCTAAAGGATTTAAGACGAAATATTCTGTTCAAACAAAATTTATAAAGCAACAATATTTAGCGACAAAACACTTATTAATGAATCTGTGTGACGGACTAAATTCATTACAAAATTATAATCTTTCATGAATATTATTCAATTTATGATTATAGATTATTTCATCAATAAAATAGATACTTTCTTGTAGCGTTGTCGACAAATTTTATATATATATATATATATGTAAAATGAAAAAAAATCACATAATAAGACTAATTAATTGATCATATGGGTCCTGAAGTAGTTAGAAAAAGGCCACATAAACTTGACTGATGCGAGCGAGCGCATTAAAATCCGGCTTTGTTAGGTGCTCCTTAAAAGGACCAAAAAAAGGGGGGGGGGGGGGGGTGGATATTATTTTTTAAAATAACAATTAAGTATTTCTTAGAAAAATACTATAAAACAATCTTTTTTGAAATGTAATTATTTTTAATGATTATATTAATAAAAACTATATACTTATATCCTCTAATTATGATTTTAATATAAATATATTATATCTTTTTTGTTGTTGGTCGTCTTAGCCACCCGATTTCGATTCATTAGCCAATTAGTCTGGATCAAGTACTGGAGAAGCCCATTATGGAAGCGATCCTCCCAACTCAATCGTTTCATTCACAATACCAGAATTCGAACTCTGAATATTGCTTAAGCGATCTAACGCTTTATCTCGCTAGATCAATTGGTAATTGGTATAAATATAATATACCACGATAACAATATGTAGCAATACGAGATTCGACGTGTTATCAATCGTCAATTATTTCGTTTCAAATGAAAATATACGGACTTTTATTTTCAACATTTTTTTTTCAAGCATTATTGGCCATCCATTATTTTGTACGTATTGTAAGGATACCACTTTACATGCTACGATATTGTCGGTTGCGTGGCACGAATAATTCATGCGCTGTTATTTGAAAGTCGTAATACTTTAATTCATTAATTTTTTTAGAAAAAAAAAACCGATATATATATGCGGTAGGGGAACATATTATATTGAAAATTCTAAGAATGTGAAATAGCTTTTATTTATAAATTCCTATTTTCAGGTATAATAAAAATTTGAAAATAATTTTTAGTTTATAAATGTCGATTAAGTTCAATTTGTTGAAATATGTTGCTTTCAAAATAATGACATCAATGGCATTGTCGACATAGTTTTAAATTTTAGTATCAAAGTATCATGCACAAATTAGAAAAATACCATTATTTCGAAAGAAAAAAAATTATCATCAATTATTTAATTAACTAGTATTAGACCGGAATAAAGATAATATATATTTATAATTTATTCTAATTATTCATCTCTCTATTCTCTAATGTACATTTAAATTCTTTTACTTGAAAATAATGGACACTTATAATTTAGCTTTTTGGCAATCAATATTAAGTGTGATGTACTAAGGTAAAAAATTATGGGTTTTTTTTTTCCATATTTGATCATATGTAATAAGATGAAACATTACATATTGCACGTTGTTTTATCAAATTTAATGTGTACTATTTTGATAAGCCAATTCGAGATTAATTTGATGGTATTTCTCTTAGGGATACAAACAAGCCGAACCGAACCGAGCCTTGGCCTTTTTTTCAGGCTTGAGCTCGAGCCTGACGAGATAGGAAAAAACAGGCTCCAGCTCGGCTCGGCTCGTTTGGCTTGAATTTGTGAGTAAATCTTATGTATTTATACAAATAATTATATGATGTAGACTAGTAGAGTACTGTTGAAATACTCAAGTTGGTGTACGATTTTGAGCTTTGAAGACAAGATTCTAAACAAATAATTGCTACTGCCATGGAATAAAATTGCCTGTGATATAATCATACGCACCTTTCAACTTTTCGTGTGTAATGCATGTGTAATGCGTCTGTGTGTGTGTGTGTGTGTGTGTGTGCGATTTAATTTGTATTTAGCATATGTAACACAAGAGGCATTGATAGAAAAAGAACGGATTCAATGCATGCAAGTTGTTAGCCATACACACAAAGCCATATATATAATTTTTGTGAATAACTTATTCCCAAGCAAGTAGCCCATCATAATTATCATGCTTTAGTCATCTGGAAAAAAAAATCAAAAATAAAAATAAAAATATGGGTTTTCTAAAGTAGCTAAGGAAATTACAAAATTACCCTTTTGTCTTTTAATATTAATTAGGGATACTTGCCAAAATAAACTCTAAGTTTTGTCCTAATTACAATAAAGCTCTTTATCTAATAAAATTATAAATAGTACCATTAAAGTTTACTTCCATCTTACAAATAGTACCAGCCATTAATTAATTGCCCCAATTACAAAAAACTTCTCTTACTTTCCGAAGTCTTTGATCTAATGGACATATATCCCATTTTAAAGACATAATTGAGGATCTAATTGCAAAAAATCACCCTTCTCCATTAGATTTACACCCAAGAACTAACAATCTCATTTGTGAGGGTGGGGAGAGAGAAAGAAAGAGCTTCCTTTCATGCTTAAAGGTCCGTGAGTCTATTGAATATGAGAATTTTCTCCAAATTTATTGAGTTCACTTTGAAGTTGAGTTCATTAACGATTCGTAGAAGGAAAGAAAGAAAAGAAAGAAAATAAAAAAGCACCGATAGTTTGCACTTGAGATCTTCGGTGAAAGCTTGCAATAAGTTTCATTTTTCAAAACATTCCCAACATGAGATATTACACTTTCTATCATATTCTTCCTTGAGTTGCTACATTAATTTCAATTGATGCCCATTAGTAGAGAATACAATTTTCATCCCATTCAATAAGAGTCTTGCATTTTTAGTCCTAAGGTTACAAAAGTAATCAATTTTAGTCCTACTGTTTAATAAACGATGCATAAATAGGACTTCCATCTAAAATTTAATGGACAACCCATGTGCATGACACACAGCTATTAACTTCTCATTAGTCGAGGAGAAGAAATACATTTTTGGTCCCATACAACAACCAATTTTGCAATATTGCCAAAATTTTAAAAGTCACAAAACAGTCCCAAAAACGATAAAATAATAATGTTATAGTTGTAATACCTTCATTATATATTTTTTTTTAGTTTATGGGTTATCATTTTTCTTTAAACTTTTACTTTTAAGACCACATAAATGGTCTCTATTTTGATCAATAGTATGTTTGACACTTTTGTCATATTTATTAATTGTCTGCCGTATTTAACTTATTCAAACCATAATTAAGATTAGAGTGTCATGCACTCATGCATTAAATAAAGGAGTGTCTGTCTTAATACCGACATTAAAAAAGATTAACTAAATACTTGTGAGCATTAAACTTGTCTAATACGATCCATATTAAAGGTATATTCTATCAACCCAAGGTAGATCTAACAAAAGCTCTCATATGATATTGATAAAGGTATTTGTAAAGCATAGATAGGCTTAGACTATTTAAGAAATAAACATGCATGAGCTAATTGGGTTTACCCCCAGTTAAGTCTTGTCATTGCTTTAAGTTAACAATAGATTGAGAGAATAATTTGACAAAGTGTCTATGTATTAAATTAGCATACACGAGTCGTAGCATGTTTGAGCTATTTATGAGAAATCTATGTTAGAGTTGATGGAATGTATCTCCAATATGAGTAGTATTAATTGTTTTTGAAGTTCACAAGTACATGATCAATCTTTATTAATGTCAGTATGCATCCTTCTATATAATGCATGCATGCATGGTACTCTAATCTCATGTATGGTTTAAATAATTCAACTGTAGATGGTTAACAAACATGATATAAGCATCAAATATATTGTTGTAAAGACCATCTCTATGGTTTTCAAAGCATAAATTTCAATAAAAGTGATATCAATACACTATGAAAAATACAACGAATGTATTACAACTATAGCATTATCATCACATTGTATTTGGGATTACTTTTGTAATTTTTAAAATTTTGTGACCAATATTGCAAGATTGTTCATTATATGGAACTAAAAATGCATTTTTCCTCCTTAAATAATGAGAAGTTGACGGCCACATAACTCGAGTGTGATCTCTCCGTTAGATTTTGGACGAAAGTTCTGTTTATGCAACATTTATTAAAAAATGGGACTAAAATTGATCATTTTTGTAATGAAACTAAAAACACAAAATAATTGTCGAGTGAGACGAAAATTGTATTTTTGTCCCCATTAGTAATATATGTGACTGTTTTTTTCGTTTCTTTGATACAACTAATATATGGGAACTCAAAGAGAGGTATTTATTATTTTAAAGTTCACCAAGGAAATAGGTACTTATTTTTTCCAAAAAGAAGAAACTAACTCTAAACTATAGTAATTGAGTTTATCAATAATCATCTAAATCTGTATTTCTATACAAAATTCTTATTAAATCACTATTTTTTTCCCCCAATGTAACCTTTCTAACATGATATTATTGAAAATTTTCGTGTTATCTAGTTGGGTATCAGCCAATTGATATTTTTTATTTTTGAATTAGAATATGATTCATTGATTGTCCAAAAACATTAAAAATATAAAATTATAACATTATTATTCTCAATCCAACAATTAAAAAAACCCACTTATATAATACTCAAATGGACATCATATTGTCAGCCAATATTGCTCATAAAGATATCCTCAACAAGAACAAGACATTTAAATATAAAGACAGAAGAATAGATTAAATCAATCTGTTTTTTTTTTAATTTAACCCAAAAAGGTGTAATGTTTAAATTTTTGACCTATAAAAAAGAACCATAAAAATTTAACATAACTCATTGTTGACAAAAGAAAAATTAAACTCACCATCTCAGTTGGCGAATTTAATAAAATATAATAAATTTTATCCATTTATAATGTATTCTCAGAAAAAAAAAATATAATATAATATAATAATGAAAGTCGCCAATAGTGTTGGCGACTTCCAATTTTATTATTATTTTTTTAATATTCAATTTTATATATTACTTCGAAAGGAAAAAAAAAGTGGGGGGGGGGGGGGGCCTTAAATTTTCAAAATCCCAACTGTATGTAATAGATGTATTTCTAATAAAAAAAAAATGTCATGAACTTGAAATTTATTGTTGTAAAGTTAAATTTATTGACGGTTCTGCTTGTATCTTATATCAATGAGTTTTGAGGTGTGGGTCTCGTCCCAAGATGATAATCAAATTGTCTTCCACTTTTGTCAATCTTCTTTGGCCTTCAATTAATTAATATATAATGTTTTTTTTCTTCTAAAATTGAAGTCGCCAACAGTGTTGGTGACTTCAAAAGGTTTTTCAATTTTTTTTTTTCTAAAATTGAAGTCGCCAATAGCGTTTGCAACTTAAAAATTTTCATTTTTTTTCCATTTTCCAAAATTCGCCATCACCGACGGCGAGTTTATTTTTTTTTTTTTCTAAAACTCGCCGACACTATTATTTTATTTTTTTTCCCGACAAATATATTAATCTATTATAAATTTTATTAATATTTTATTAAATTCGCCATCAACGACGGGGAGTTAGGTTAGATTTTTATAGCATCTTTTTTACAGGTCAAAAATTTGAACATTATACCTTTTTGTGTTAAATTTAAAAAAAAAAAAAAACAATCAATCTAGTCATGATTAAATCAAGGGCGACCACACAAATATTCCACAAAGTCATTATTATTTTTGGGGGACTAAAAGTTTTATTCGACTTTTAAAAGGGCATTCTTTCTCAAGACAAGGAAATTTTTTATGCAGAGACTTTTTGGCTAAGCTGCCCATGTTTAGAAAAGGCTGCGTCGATTGAGAAATTCAATTTCAACACGCTAAAATGACTATAGTCTAAAGAGCACAATCACAACATTTAAAAAATAAAAAACCAAATAAATAAAAATGTGAAAGTTGATTACTCGTAGTAGTGGGCAAGTGAAATGTTCTTCACATATATTATTATAAAAAATTAAAAAAAAAAAGAAAAAAAGTTCCTGGATCGTATACGCTTACTTTCAGAACAAAATTACGAACACATAATTGATTACACTGACAGTTCCTCTGGAAGATCCCATTAACTAACTCCCCTCTCGATCTTCTGAAATTACATTAACCTCCTTCTTAAGTTTTATTGTTTAACGTACGTCCACTTCTGTTAGGATTTTTAATGAAAGAAGATCGTGTCATCACCAAGTTTTTGTAAAACTATTTTGCCTTGCCAACTATTATTATTATCTTCTTTTGAATATGATACCCCTTGCAATATATTATGACTTTGAGGGGGTGTATACATAGGGTTTATAAAGTTGGAAGGAGTTGAATGTAAATAGATTTTAAAAATTATTAAGACAAATTTATTGTAAAAGGCACTATTGTTTAATTATTTTAAACTATTTATCTTGAATTGAGTGAAATGTACAATTCCAATAGGATTTCATATCTCGAAACTATAAACTATATTTATATTTAAGAATTTGACAAACATTTATATAACCTATCCTTCTAACAACTTTACATATTTTTTTTAATATTTTGTGACAATCATTTTAAATATTAGTTTTTCGAAAACTTCAAACTTCTCTCAATCATTGTCAATTTGATTTTTCCTTATAATATTGACTAGTGGAGTTGAGCAAATAAACCACCAAGAAAAAGTGTTAAAAAGCACACTAGCTAGATATTGTTGGACCACAATATTATTAGCACATATATACATATATAATTATAATATATATATTTTGAGTTTTTTCTCTAATTTATTGGTCTCACATATTAATTTATTGTACATTGCTATCTCATTAAAAGGAGCCCAATTATGTGATCCATTTAAGAAATAAATTTAATGGGCTTCCAGAAATATTATATTAAGTATGGGTATTTTATGTGTAGAAGCTCGGTCACACTTTAATTATGTTTGATGGGCTCATAATTAAAGTGTGACGTATTAGGTATATTAGGGTATAGTCCCTAAGCCAGAAAAGTTACGACGTCTTTCTTCTGCCCCATCTAAGATAGAGAATACAGAAAACTTACGCCGTCTTCTTGGCTTAGAAGACCACTAACCCTAGATCCACTTCTCTTCCGCATCTATCATGGATCGAGGTTAGTTATTTAGATTTAAAAACATTATTTGGTTGTTTACTAAAGATCCTGTGATTAATCGATTCATATGAATCGTATTTTTGTTTTATATTATGGATTATTCGGTTTGAATCCATATCTTGTGAAAATTTTTCAACAATATATATATATATATATATATAATGCTATTACTTTATTTAGAAGTTTGAAGTTACAAGATTTTTCAACTTTTCGTTTTCAGTATGATACACATCTTTTATGCGTGTCCATAATTTTCATCTGCATTTTAAATAAAAAAGATGGTTTTTTTCGATGAGTTTATGAGCTCTTTATGAACTTCTTATAGGCTCTCTATGTCATAAATTAAGATTTATAAAGCAGTTAAATAAATGGTATACAATTGCAAAAGACATTTATTCTTCCAATGCATGTGTTATATCATGTACACTTTACATGATTAATTGATAACATATTGTCCAATATTCTTGCACTCTCATTTTTTATTTTTTTTTTTTATCATTCTTCATTTTCTTTTTCTTTTTTCTTTTCGACTTTTTCCTCTTCGGAATCCAATATCTAAACCTTCTCTCACGTGCTCTTGTGACTCGTGACTATCATCAAGCTTCAATTTCTCACACACACACACACACACACCTACCTAGGGGTGTGCATTCCGTTGATTCAATACCAAAGTTTCAGTACCTAAAAAATAAGTACCGAATACTGAACTAAAATTTTCAATTTTGTTTGGTGTGTAACAAAATAATTTTCCATACAGTTCGATTTTGTGCCGAATTACCAAAATTTAATTAAAAATTAAAAATAAAAAATTATAATAGAAAATTAAAAAAAAATTTAGTAAGTAATGAACAAAAATATCTTATTTTATAGAAGAATATGTGTTTTTAGCATATATATGTGTATATATATATAAGTACATATGTATATATTATTTTATTTATATATAAAAATATATATAAAAATATCTGAAAAAATACAACATATATACATTCGGTATTCAATTCGATACAATATGCCAAACCCTATAATCAAAACCGAACAGAATACTAAAATTTCGTAAAAATTTACCAAACACCAAACTGAAATTTCATTCATACCGAAATTTCAATTATGGTACAATTTGATCGGTTTACCGAACTAGCACACCCCTACTGGCACACCAAGCTTCTATTTTACACACACATGAAACCAAGATGTGACTAAATATCAACTATTTCTTCAACAACCAATATCAAATATTGAAAAAAGAAATCAAAAAATAACAATAACAACAAAGAAAAACCGTCGTTCAATCATCGTTAAGTCCTAAGAATCATACTTGTATTAACCAAACTTATTTCCCTCGTAGCACAAGCCTGGCATCGTTGAAACAATATAGGCAAAAAACGTAATGTGTGTGTATATATATATGTATATATCGAAACCTTACTGCTGATTGCACGCCACTTGATGGACAGTGGGCTCATCGTCATCATCTTCATCGTACGCCTCTCGCTGTCTTTGCCTCTGTTTCTGCCTCATCTCTTCCTCAATATCATCAACATCGACCAAAGTAGTCTCCTCGGCTTGAGACAGTACCTTTTCAGACAAGCGCTTGTTCGGCTTCACGGGCAGCACCGTGGACAACATTCGTGATTTCTCGGGGGAGAGGAATCCCGAATCGGGGAAATCCACAGCGAAATGGATAATTAGTTGTCCCTTCATGAAGGGTCTCTGGTAGTTCGGCATCCCCTCGTCGTTTATGGCCTTATAGCTATCTGCAAGAAAATCACCATCCGAAGAACTCGCTTAAGCCCCATGGAGAAGGGAAAAGAGAAAGAAAAACCAACTTTTTGATATGAAATATAATCGTTTTTACACTTCACCACCTAAATTATTTTCCGCAAGACTTTAGCAGCCAAAACATACGAGTTTTTACACGCTGGTACACATTTACCATCCAGATTGTATATTTTATGTGACGCTTGTATATCTTTTACACGTAACCATACCATGAATTGAAATCCCAATCGAGAAAGCCGGCCAAAAAACTAATATATGGCGGCATGTAGAAACATGTGTAGTCTAAATGGTAAAGCATCACCCCGAAAAAAAGTGTCAATTACATTGACCTCCCCTGTAACTATGTGTAATTATATAAACTTCCCTCTTAGCTTTAGAATCACAAATACCCCATTTTGATCAGCGAAAA
Organism: Petrea volubilis; assembly: GCA_026212405.1. Classification (NCBI taxonomy): domain Eukaryota; kingdom Viridiplantae; phylum Streptophyta; class Magnoliopsida; order Lamiales; family Verbenaceae; genus Petrea; species Petrea volubilis. The sequence continues at coordinate 2,537,959 of CM047878.1, forward strand.
AAGATTCAATAACAATTTGAAAAGTTTACTAAAATTTGAATTATAACATCATTCAAGAAGGTGTAGTGATCAAAAAAAGATGGTAACTGTAAGATGGGAGTTGCAAGGGAGGTATTGTAGTTCTGAAATCAAGACAGGATACTTACGTAACTATATATAGTTATAGGAACGAGCATTGTAAATATTAGGGGGAAAAAACACTTTGCCCCTGGAACTATGCCTTTTTGCACTTTTTTATATAAACTTTATTTGGTACTTTTTACCATATGAATAATCTGATTTTTGTACTTTACCTATTGAAACTTGTTTTCGGCCAAAAACTCATCCAAAAATGGACAACATTGGATATGGAAACCCCCTCATTCAACATTAAGATCAATATTAGCATGTGTCCAATTTTCGATAAGTTTTTGGGTCAAAAATAAATTCTAGTAGGTAAAGTGTAAAAATCAGATAGTTTATATCACAAAGTATAATAAAAATAAATTTATATGGGAAAACGAAAAACCAGGCATATTTCAGGGAGCAAAGTGTTTTTTTTCCCACATAATTTCCTCCCCCCATGAAATAACCAAGTAGCACACACAAAGGAAAATTTACCAGGCTTAATGACTTCGCCCGGGTTCGACTTGATTAGAAGTCGTCGCCCATCGAGGTGAGGTAGGACAAACTGAAACCCACAAACAGCTTCTCTTAAATTAAGTTTGTGTTTGATGTGAAGATCATCAGACTTCCTTTTGAACTTGGGATGTTCTCTCTCTTGCAACACAAAGACAACGTCTCCCGTGACAGTGTCGGGCTGCAACGAAAAGGCACGTTCAATAAACGAGCAATAACATTTTAAGGGCCGTATAGTCATTTAAAATGAAATATGAAAATACAACTTAATTCAACTCACAGCTTCGTCGGCTTCTCCTTGGAACACTATCTTTTGATTATGTTGCATCCCTTTCTCAACACGCACTTCTAGAACTTTCTTTTCGTGTCTAATCTTATTACCTTTGCACTGGACGCATTTATCTCGTTCGCTGATCATTTCACCTATACCATTGAATATAGATTCACATTTCACCCATAAAATTTAAAAAAAAATAAAAAGTAAAGAAATTGTAGAAGAAGAGCAATTCAATAATTACCCGATCCTCTGCATTCAGAACAAACATGCTGAATTCGTTGGATCATGCCGGGTCCTATCTGTCGGCTAGTGGTCCTCACACCAGTACCCTGGCAGCCATAACATCTCCCGGAGACTCCACTCTTCGAACCTTTGCTGATAGATTTGGAATGAACATAAAAATTTATATCAAGAAAGTATTAAAATAAATAAATAATAAAATTGCTAAAAAGTGGCAAAAGAGGAGGTGCATTCAAGAGATTCATCTCCAAATAAGATTCAACTAATAGTCTTTTAAGTTAGAAATTTAACTCAAATTCATTATACGTTACAATTCTAATGATGGTTAAAAAGATCAATAATAATTAAGTATTTAGAAGCAATCTCATAAATTGCCTAATTCTAAACAGTAAAAGATGTGGATATTCTTAAATATTTTGCAATATTACATTTCTACCCACTCAAATGACATCTATGATATAAACGGCACTACATTATTTTTGGTCAATTTTTTTCACCAATAAGAGCTTATAAACAAACTACATCTTACAAGTTCCTAAAATATCTTATTTTGTTGGAATTTATTTACCCAAACACTTTGATTAATTATTTTTTGGAATAATTTTAGCCAAACACCTTCTAAGTCGCATGAAAATGGACCACAAAACTGATATTGACTCTCCCCTTTTGAAGTCCATTAAAGAGACACAAAGAGAAGATGGGAAAATCATGCTAATAAAGGAGCAATTGCCCGTCGAAAAAAAATTATGCTTATTTCAGGATAGAACACAACAGAAAGCAAAGAATAATAATTAAAATCATAACGAAACTATAGTGAATTGAAGCACAAATTAATTTATTCTATTCGTGACTGAACCATGGGTAATTTGGCCATAAGAAGATATACCCTTTACACTTGGGGCACAATATGTTCCGAGAAATAGAGAGTTTTCTAGTTGTACCGTTGTACAAGTCCTCTAGAGAAACCCTTAACAAATGCACCACATCTTCACCTTGTCTCTTTCTGCTTCTCGACCCTCTGCCACCTATACAATCCATGCAAAGAAATAGAATTATTTGCCATATTACACAACTAATAGGGACAGAGCCAACGGAAATAATAGGGAGGGGAGGGGGGTTCGTTGTCCCCCCTCAAGTTATAAACTATGTAAATTTTTCTTCAAATTCGAAATTTGGCCCAACCCCAAATAATAAAAATTTCTTTTATATTTAGCAAAATTCAATCTCATCCACCCCAAAAAATAACATAAACAAATAAACAACAAAAATAAACGTTATGTCCCTAATTATGAACCGAACCACTACCACCCCGAAGAAGATAAACAAATAAATAAATCAGCTATCTCACCACCGAAACCTCCAGAAAATCCACTAAAACCGCTACCGCCAAAAAACGATTCGAATATACTGAACGGATCATATGCTTGACTGCTCCCTCCCATTCCCTCCTTAAGGCCATCTTCACCATATGCATCATAAATCTCTCTCTTTTCAGGGTCATTCAACACTTCATATGCTTGAGCCAACTCCTTGAACTGATGCATCACAAAGAGAAAGTTGATGCCAATCAAAACAGATTAAGAATATAAATCAATGAAATATCTCACAATTATTGTTTCTGTTCAAATTTTATGAATTATGAAATGAAAGTAAAAAGAATTGCCTTTTCAGGATCTCCGCCTTTGTCTGGATGATTCTTAATGGCAGCTCTCTTATATGCCTTCTTGAGTTCATCTTGGCTTGCAGTTTTCGGAACGCCAAGAATTTCATAATACTTAAGATTGTCGCTTCTCTTTGGAGCCCGTCCAAACATAATGACTCCGTTTCAATCCTACAGAAGTGAAATTTAAATTAAACTGAAAACTTCAAGATAATTTCAAATTAGAACTATCCCCCAATCTTATATAATATATATGTATATATATATATATATCAAAATTGAATTCCCCCCCCCCCCAACCCCTCAACAAACACAACAAAGTAAAAATTATAAATTTATCTTTCATATATTAAAATTCTTTTCCCTTATCCGCCCAAAAGTTAAATTCTAGAAAATCAGAAAAACTTCATCCTAGAAGAGACAATTGTCAACAATTTAGATGAGCTATGACAACCAAAGACAGAGCACTGTTACAGTAACCGTAAATACTTCAAACAAACTCATACTTGAAACAATGCTAAGACGTATCGTGTCTGGTTTGCAATAAGACAGGACAAATTAAACCACGCACGTATACAAAGCCTCCCAACAGCCCCGCAACCTACATACACGCATTTTCGTGCGCGCATGAATACACAAATCACAACATAAAGGGTATCAACGACGAAGCTTACATTTCCCACAGATTTTTTATTCGCAAAATCTGAAATAATAAACACAGCCTAAGGACGAAATTATTACATCAAATGGTCGCAAAAACAAGGTAGTGAGGAAATGAAACGATCTTTTCAGCATATAAATAAACAAAATAATGTATCTTTTCCTTAAGATTAACTTTCTTCTTGTGATTAACTTTCTTGGAAAGTAATCAGATATCAGATACCAGCGAATTCGTGGTTCACAAACATACCAAGAATAATCTATCACCATTACAATCACAGATGAGAAATGAGCAAAAACTGAAAATTAGACCACTTTAAGATAGCATAAATTAAGAAATTAATCTGGCTGATCAAACCAATAAACCCACAAACCAACCGCCTCAGAATAGCAACTTCATTAAAAACAAGGAAAAACTCAAAAAGACAATTAAAAACCCGGAACAAGTTAAAATCTTTGAGCTCATATCACTTACAATCTGAGCAACACAAGCAGCACTACAACAAGTCTTGAAAAGAGTTCATAAATTCAACAACACATATTCACTCATATTCATAAAGATATATAAATACAAACCTAGAATCTGCTTTCAATAAATCAAATTACATTTATAAAACAAAAAAAAAAAAAAAAAAAAAAAGGTACCTTGAATTGGGTTTCCCTTAATTGAAAGCAAAAAAGGGCAGATTTTAATTTTAGATCCCAACTCAAACAAAATCTTGGTAAAGTGTGTGTCTTAATGGAGTTGTCATTCTTTTCCGTTACTGGGGGTGAGTTAAGAACGATGACGGCGTTATATGATTGGTTGATACGAGGAGTCGCTCTCACTAGTTCTGACTTTTTCATTTAAAAACTGGTCTGTGATTGGCTGGGAGGTTTTTAAAAGGTCACCCGCTTGTGAGGGGATATCTTGGAATAAATAACAGTTGTTTAAATTGTTGGGATATTTGGCAGGTGGGGCTGCAGGTGAATAAATCTGGAACGTCCATTTGGGTGAATCTAACGGTGAATGTCGATTTTAAGTCCTTTTGACGTTGCGTTTTTTGGACGGTGGTCGCGTTTGATGGCGGGTAGTCTAATGGGCCGGGCCGGATTTGAGGGAAGCCCATTTAAGAGCCCATTAGTTTGGATTGGATTCAAATCTCAACCAAATTTGGTTGTTGATGGGCCTATTTTGAGGGAAGATTAATCGGATTTTAATTCGAATTCGATCTAAATTTTAGGCTTTTACCATATCTAAATGGATTAAAATGTTTGACAAACTGCTTTCGAGGTCTAACTCAATTGATGAAATCGAGGCTTCAAAATTATAAGATTTTGGATTTGATTTCTCATCAAATCGTGTGGGTCTTTATTATGCATTTATGCTTTTATAGTGGTCTTTGTTCTACTTCCATAGTAGCATAGTGGTTTGATCATTTATTGATAATTGTAATCATTGCATTGATTGGTATTTGATGATCGATATTCGTCTAATGATAATGTAATCGGAGAAAAAATGTCCGTCAAATTAGAATTGATTATAAGTATTCGTAATTTCAAAATAAATGGATCATATGTAGAATTAAACAATATAATCTATTAAATATTTGGATTTTGATAATGTATTTTATTTATTAAATTAATAACTTTATATATAATATTAATAGAGACTCTCGAACATAATGCAATATGCATGGCATTATATTTAATAGTGCACTAATTTTTACTATTTGAGGTACTTTATTTAACAAAATAATGTGTATCTTTTAATATTTGAATTCTTCTATTTTCTTAATTTTAGTTTTTTCCACAAGGCTTTAAATTTCCTTAATTAATTAATTTTAAACTTATGTTGTTTATTATTATCTGATATACTTATCGAGTTTTTGGTTCTTATTCATTTCAAACTTAATAATAAAAATTACATATTACGTAGTGAGAATCTTGCGTCCACAATTTTCTGTGAATGTGGGGTATTATTCTACTTTAATATTCTTTTCTTTCTAGTATATAGAAGTTTGTATTTATGTGATATATGGTTGATTGTAATATTTTATTTTTCAAAAAGAACAATAATAATAACTGCATATTATATATAATTTCGGATCAAATTTGAATATCGAAATAATTAGTCAAATTTTATTTGATTTAATCCAAATTCAACCCATTAAGTCTTTGTTAATGATAGGGGCATCCAAGGTTTCAACTCCAACACTTGGTTGGTTTGGGCATGACAAGCTGAAATATACAATGATTCTCACCAAAAAAAAGTAAAAGGAGAGGACACAACACGTGAGTTTGTTTTTAATTACTACCTCTATGAAAGTAAATGAGGAAAATATCTAGTCAATTAAATTTGATTGGATCAAATTATTAATAAAGAAAGTGTAACATATTGGGGAAATTCTAGCCTAGACTCAGCTCGGCTGAACCAGAGTTAATTATGCGGCGAGTATTTTACACATGTCCTATGAATAGTCGATAATTTAGGAAATGACAAATCACTTGGCAAATACAATACACTTACTATATGATTTGTTAGGTTCGATCAAACTAGATCTGGGTTAGAATTTTTCAAACAAATTGTTATGACCCATTGAAAATGGATCCAATGTAAGTTATTCGATATCTAAATTAACCAAGGGATATGAAATAGTAGGATTAAGTGATAAAATGGGAAAGATGGTCAAGAAAGTAGGTACTGAGCTTAAGAAAGAATAAGAAAGCGTAAGGAAGCTTAGATTTTTATAGTGGGATTTTAGGTATTCGGATGAACTCTCTTGTATTTTAGAGTGAGAAAGTTTGAAGGAAATATTAGTTGCCTATAATTAAACCCAATCGCCAGGCTTTTATAGGTAATACATCATTGAACCATGTCAAAATTACATGCTTTCACATATGCGGGTCATGAAGTGTTTAGTAATATTACGCCGTTATCAAGGGTATGTTCATCCTCATGTTTTGCTTGTTGCTCCATAACCTAGTGTAGGATTTTTCGACTTCATGAATGGTCCTTCAAGTCTGGACTTTGTTTCACTTAAGAAGTAGTTAATATACGTTTAAAGAATATAATCAAGTAATCAACTACACAACAGATGTTAATAAAACTCACTAAGTGCTCAATTTACTAATTACTATAATAAAATATGAGTAGGGCAAATTCTTTTGTGTTTATAGAGGTAGACTATGATTTGAATTCAAGTAATAAAAATTTGTTATATAAGGAGGACATTCTTTTATTCACCGATTTGTTGCATTTCAACTCATTTCCTCTTGCACTTTTTTAATTGTTGCCCACTTCGACTTGGAATTCAGGTCGTCACCAAATGTGGTTGTTTGGACTATAACAAAGTCAGGGTAGCCGTACAATTTGTAAGTTGATATCCAACATCTTCATTTTTTCATGTAATTTTATGATTTTCTCATCAACTAAGTGTTGTAAGTTGTAACTTTACTTGGGATTTTTTTTCAAAAAAAAAGATATAATACTAAACACCTTAGAAGTAATTGAAAAACGCACGCGCATGCACGCGCACACACACACGTAACAAATATGCTCAGCTTTTGAAGAAGTTGAGCCAATGACTTAGTATCCGGCATCAAAGATGGTTGTGAAATAAACAAAAGGAGAACTAATAACAGTAAAAATCACTATCTACTTATATATGACATTTCAAACCTAATATGGCTCAAGGTGTATGGTTGGGTTCTCAGTCCTTTGGACCAGGGATGGAGGTGGTGGAAGGGGAGTTGAGGGGGCGGTCATCTTCTTAAATTCATATTGAACTACGATTTGTAAATAAATTTTTAAAAATTTTACATTTCACCTTACATAAATCATAAAAATTTCTTTAATATTTTATAAAAATTTAATATTGCTTCTCAAACAAGAATTTCTGACTTTGTTTCTATATTATGCCATAGTAGAGTCCCTTTTTTTTCTCAATAAGTAACTCAACATTTATATTTTTCCATTTTTTTAAAATAATAATAATAATAAAATGAAAAAAAAAAAAGTGGATTTGGGGGGGGGGGGGGGGGGGGGGATTACAAATTGTAGGGTAGGGTTTGGATGGACAACTAGTTCATCTGCCTAGATGCCCAATATTAGGTGCGCCTAACTTATGGACCAAACCCGATCGATTTGCACATTTTACAGTTACTACAAATGAAAAATATGCAAAAATCTTTCATATATTCAGGGTGGATCTCACTTATATTATTCTACATTATACATAATGTAGGTAGAGAATATTTTCAATTGTTATATATTTTAGTAAAATACAATAAAATTTTGCTTATTAAAATATTTTCTACTCACATTAATATACGATGAAACTTGATATCGACTGCGTAGGACATTTTTCCAACAAATATATGAATACTAGTTACCGCCTCTAACGATGTTTCTATTAATTAAGTAAAAAAAATAATAAAAACTCTTTTATGCTAAGAAATCGGACTCGAGGGTTCTAAAACTCGGACTTAAAGCAACTACATTTCTCATGATTAGATTAAAAAATAAATAAACTAAGATTGCATCACCTCAATAAAAGAAGTTTAAAAACCTATGAAATTAAAGTCGCATTGTGGAGGGTCGAAGAATTTGAATCAAATTAGACTAATTTGAGCTTAAAACCAATAAGCTATTCTAATATTTGAATTTGACCCCCGCATCCTTGATACTGAATTCAAATGCGATTAAAAAAAAAAATCAACCGGGCTAATCATAAAACAACAATTCAAATCTAAATTAATTTTTCTAAAAACGAAAAAGAAAAAAGAGTGTCTTCTTAAAATGTAAAGTGTTTTATCTAATCAGATGCTTCAAAAAAATGGTGCACTATTTACAGCAGTACTACATACATTGCATTCTGTTTAAATTTTTTGACTAATAATATTGATGCAGATCGATTTTGGCAGCGGTCGTTCTGATCGGTTTCCTCGGTCGAATATGAGAAGGTCGAGAATTGATTTGGAAATGACGTCCTGCAACAAGGGAAAGACAACGTGAGCTAGTCGAGATGGGTATCAACTAATACCCTCCGATACTTAAGTCAACTGATCGAATAGAGTGGTAATTTGAGCAAAGCAAGTGGGTGAAAAAATTAGTAACCTCCTTCTTACCATAAATGCAAAGGTATTTATAGTGTGTCCATGTGGACCTCTCTCTATGGGGCCCTTTGGCTTTGTAAGCCTAAAGGTTGGGTCTATTAGCATTAGTTGGCTCTTAATTAATGAAGTATGGGGTTAGGTGGCGATCTCATATCTTGAATTAGTAGGGCATATAATACCAGCAAGGGCTGACAGGACAAGGTATGGTTCCGATCAATAAGTTATTCGACCGACTATCCCGACGTGATCGAGGTGTGATCTTATTGGCCCGGTCGATATACCTAGGTTCGTACTTCTTAGATAACAGGGGAAGGTGACACGTGACACGTGTAGACCGGTCGAAACATCGATCGAAAAATGACACGTCAAATATGTGTGTGTGTGTGATTATTACTAATAGTAAATAGTATCAAATTTTAAGTTCAAATCTTTAATAGATTGAATTACTTAATTTTATATTCAACTTATTTATTTTGAATTTACAATATTTTTACAGTCAATTTTATTCCAGTAAATATTTTAACCAATTAAAAAAAAATTAAAAGTTCAAATCAAAATCATATTCAAATTCAAGACATTCTAGTCGATAAAATAAAAATCAAATATTAGAAGCAAATTCAAATTCAAAGTTGCCTCCTAAATAGCCCATACCAAACTATACGCTTAAATAATAATAATAATAATAATAAACAAGGGACATCACAGTCGTTGAAACCTTCAACGGGGTTATGAAAATTGGATATGGATAATGTAACATACCTGGAAAGACTCAAAATTGTCGTTACATTTGGAATTCTTTTTTTGTGCTTTTGTTGCGTTTAATTAGGGCCATAGACTATAAAGTAAATTGGCTCCTAGTGCATGCACCTATTGCACGTCAGATATTCGACATGGACTCGGCCCGTCACACCACCAACCGTAACGTTCGTTGAAGGAACGCGTAATAGACTCGATTGATGATTGACAATCAACGAAAAAGTTTTTCGAATGGATGATTTTCTTTTTTATTGGGGCCCTCGTGTTTTGGAAATTTCGACGAGAAATCTCGCCGTGCTTAAAATAAGATGATCTTGTCATTTAATTTTACTTTTTACAAGATAATTGATGTAGATAGGTGTATGTTCGTGTGAAAAATCTGTGCATACTATTTGTTTGGTCACAATCGGAGTTGAGGGTTCAGTTCAATAAGAGAATTTGGAGGTGATGTTTTTGTTTCTTCATTTGCTTTTCGACAAAAAAACAAAAAAAATTTGATGCATTTCAATTATCTTGAAGTGTAAAAAACGTTATTCATGAAGTCAATTATTGTAATTATCAAATTTTGAGAAAGATCTATATTGTTATTATATATTTGAATGAGGCTTTCTGATCAAAATATATCATTTTGATCAAATTCTCAATTATTAAAATTTTGAATTAATTTTAATTAGTTATAATCATTCTTTATTACTTCTTCTAATCATTTAAGTTCACTAGTTATCCATGTTTAATATTTTTTTTAATTCTCTCTCTCTCTCTCTCTCTCTCTCTCTCTCTCTCTCTCTCACACACACACACACACAATGATATAAAGATAGAATAAACTATAACTTCAAATAATAATATAACAACACATAGATATAAGGAAGATTTTGATTGAAATATTATGCAATGTCATACAATTAGTTTCAATTTATATTATTATATATTTGAATGTGGTATTTTGATCAAAATGTGCATAAGATTTGTTTGGTTACAGTCGGAGTTGAGAGTTCAGTTCAGTAAGAAAATTTGAAGGTGATGTTTTTGTTTCTTCCTTTGTTTTCGACCAAAAAAAAAAGTTTAATGCATTTCAATTATCTTGAAGTGTAAACAACGTTATTCATGAAGTCAATTGTTGTAATTATCAAATTTAGGTGAAGATCTATATTATTATTATATATTTGAACAAGGCTTTCTGATCAAAATGTATAATTTTGATCAAATTCTCAATTATTAAAATTTTGAATTAATTTTAATTATTTATAATGATTCTTTATTATCTCTTCTAATCATTTATGTCCACTAGTTATCCATATTTAATGATTTTTTTAATTCTCTCTCTCTCTCACACACACACACACACACACACAATGATATAAAGATAGAATAAACAATAACTTCAAATAATAACATAACAACACGTCGATGAGGCCTAGCTCAACTGACAAAGGTGAGGCCCCAAGATTCTAAAGGTCTTGGGTTCGATTCCCACCGATGAATGTGTGGACTGTATTTCTACCTTTATGGTAGTTTATTATCCTACTTTAATAGTAGTTTATTGTAATAGTTTATCTATAGTTTGTGAATGATATTGTTTGAAATATGATGTAATAGTTTGATTTATACTCGAAGAGTCATTGATGTTATCCGATGATATGTATTCAAAAAAAAAACATAACAACACATAGATATAAGGAAAATCTTGATTGAAATATTATGTAATGCCGTACAATTAATTTCAATTTATATTATTATATATTTGAATGTGGTATTTTGAGCAAAACATGCATAAGATTTGTTTGGTTACAGCCGGAGTTGAGAGTTCAGTTCATTAAGAGAATTTGAAGGTGATGTTTTTGTTTCTTCCTTTGTTTTCGACCAAAAAAAAAAAGTTTGATGCATTTCAATTATCTTGAAGTGTAAATAAAGTTACTCGTGATGTCAATTGTTGTAATTGTCAAATTTAGGGAAAGATCTATATTATTATTATATATTTGAACGAGGTTTTCTGATCAAAATGTACAATTTTGATCAAATTCTCAATTATTAAAATTTTGAATTAATTTTAATTATTTATAATGAATTGTTTGATTGATTTGCAGTAATTGTAAATTTCTTTATTATCTCTTCTAATCATTTAAGTCCACTAGTTATACATATTTAATGATTTTTTAAATTCCTCTCTCTCTCTCTCTCTCTCACACACACACACACTCACACACACACACAAATAAACAATGATATAAAAATAGAATAAATAATAACTTAAAATAATAACATAATAACATGTATAGATTAGTGTCGATGATCCCTTGACTTGATGGTAAGGAATAGGCCCCTTGACGATAGAGGCCAGGGGTTTGATTCCCATCAATGTGGATCATATTTTACTGTATAATAGTTTATTTGTTTGTATTATTTGATAGTTCTTTGAGTTTGATTATGAAATGTAGCAGTTGTGCAAATAATCATTTGCGATTATAAATATATTAGTTGTGCTTAACTTGGATAATTGATGTGACCTTTGAAACGTATTGTGTCCATCTAAAAAAAAAAACATATATAGATTAGTAATAATGGGAATAAAATATATTGCTTTAAATAATAGCAAGACAAAAACTTAGTAGATTAAATATATTAATTTCTCCTTCTTTATTTTGAATGGTGTGCCTATCAAGGAATATTAGCAGTTTATAGTTAAGTTTCAAAATAAAATTTTCTTTATTATATATTAGCATGTACCCCGTGCTACGCACGTATTTCATAATTTATTATACTGCGTAAAAAGATAAAAATAAGATATTCTATTTATGTAAAATAACATTTACTCTAAATAATTTTCAATGTAGTTCAATAGTTAAATAAGTAATATTTTTCTTATATTTGAAGTTTTTAATTATTTTAAAAGATAAAGGTATTGTCATGCAAAAAAAAAAATCTAAATATTTTATCAAAACTAAAGTAATAAATAAATTTTTTAGATATATTAAAGTATGAATGATAAATTATGAGCTACTCTAAGTTAATATATTACAAAATAATGGATTATTATACACATTGGAATACGTGACACTATTTTTTTTTTTTTTGATTATCAAAATCAATTTGTGGTTTATTATATATACATTTTTTGGTTTATTAGACGTAAACATTTTATAATGTACATATGAAAAGTTTATACATCTAATGAACCACATAATGATATAGTACAATCCATAAGAAGGCAAACAACAATATATTGAAAGTTTATACATCTCATTAATTAATTTCTTTTTTCTTGGTCCCCTCAATTTAGGGGTCATATATCAATAGAACTTGTATTTTATCTCAAAATTTGGTATGAAATAGAAAAATAATAATTATATGACTCACGTAAAAAAATGTTAAAAAATAAATAAACACCATTGTAACCATATAATTATATCTCAAAATAATAAGTATTATTTGTGCCAATATTATATCTCATAGAAAAATGATAGTTACATGACTCATAGAAATGCATACATCTATACATCTATAAAGAAATTTTGATGAAAAAAAGTGTAACTAAGATGAAGATAACTAAAAATAAATTAGAGGAAGTAAGAATTGTGCAAAAAAGAATCAAAAATTCATAAAATATAATATTAAAAGAAAAAGAAAAAACTACTAAATTCTTAGGGAGAAAAATTCTACATAGTGTCAAATAACAACCATAGTAAAATTGAAAAAAACAAAAATAAGTGGAAATATTAGATATATCAACTTTTACCAAATATATTTTTATAGAAAAAAAGAAAGAAGAAGAAAAATGCAAACCTAAAAAACGAAAATAAGTGAAAATATTAGATGTGTCAACTTTACCAAATAAATTTTTATACAAAAAAAAAAGAAAAAAAAGAAGAAGAATACAAACCAATAAATTCGTATAAATTTTTAAAACGTAAAAAAATCAAATACAATAAACCTCAAATAAACTAATGATAAAGTAAAAATGAAAGCAAATTAAATGAAAATCAAAAGCACAAATCCATAAATAAGAAATGATATTCAATATGAATAATTCCACAATTTGAACATAGAATGGTGTTAAAGTACTTGTAAGATGGAGAATGATACCGAAATAAAAATATATATATAAAACTATGAGAAACAAATAGTAATTGGATAACAAAGATAAAATAAATCATAAAGTTGAATAAATAATAAGAAAAAAAATAGTAAAAATGTAGAAAAAGACGACAATTCAAGATCCATAAAAAATAAAATTACATACCTATAAAATCGAAAGGAGAAAAAGAATGGATGATAAATGAGGGAATGTGGATTTTTGTACATTGTTGAAGAATTATAATGGATTTGAAAAAGTCTTATTAAGGTTGTTTTGAAGAGGGGGG
>CM047878.1:2552127-2653751 GCA_026212405.1 Petrea volubilis
ACACCCATTAAGACGGCGAACCATCAGGGTGGGGGGTTTTATAAAACGCGTCGCAATATGGAGAGATGACTCTGCCCATTTAAGGACTCAAGCCTCTCGACTCTCAGTCGATGTGGGACAAATTCTAGCCTCATCATAAGCCCCCCAGTCGAGGGGCTTGAGAACCTTTTCGGTCCCCACAGTCGGCGCCACATGATGAACCATGAATTTGATCACCCGACTGGCCACGGTACGATACTATCCCTCCTACACCCATTAAGACGGCGAACCATCAGGGTGGGGGGTTTTATAAAACGTGTCGCAATATGAAGAGATGACTCTGCCCATTTAAGGACTCAAGCCTCTCGACTCTCAGTCGATGTGGGACAAATTCCAGCCTCATCATATATATATATATATATATATATATATATTTGTTTTATGATCCCTTTCTATGTAATTTTATAATATTATTAGTGGGATCATAATGTTACTAAAACATTTATAGTTGTCCAATTTTTATTTTCATAATATGTCTATGTGGAAAAATATTGATTGTTCGGGGGGTCAATTGTACCCCCTGGAGCCCATGTGGCTTCACTGGTGGTTATATCCTACAATAATTATGATTTAATAAATATTTATATTTTTTTGAGTTTATATATATATATATCAATGTGTGTGTGTGTGTACAGAGAGAGAGAGAGAGAGAGAGAGAGAGAGAGTTTCAAAACATAGAATATTTTTCAGTTCGTTCATAAGAAGAAGAAAGGTTAACATAGTCAACATATGGCATCACTTATTAACCATGTAAACCATGTCTTTAACAGTATTTGAAGAGCTAGGAAAAAAAAATAAAAGTTTTTTTTTTTTGCCCTTTTTCACAAATTCGACTTCAACAATCTTTTTAGACCGATGTGTGTGTGTGTGTAATTGGCCAAATAGTAGGCTTGAAATTCAACAAAAAACAACTATCCCTTGTTTGTAATATGCAATGTTTTATCTTATTAATTTAGAAATCAAAGTTTATTAACAAAAAAAAAAAATTATTGTTCTTTCGGTTAGTAAATTAAATATTGAGATAACTCTTAATTTATAAATGTGCATTATTTTTTTTCAAATAAAAGAATGTATTAATGTATTAGAATGAAAAATGAATAATTAAATAAATAAATTTTCTTTAGCATATAACATTACTATGCTAGGTTTTTTTTTTTTTCTTTTGGCAAAGGAAAACCCCTGGAAAATTTCACACTAATTACTGATAAATTTTGCTTTCAAAATAATGACATTATTCCAATCTATGTATGGTAAGTAGTAAATTATAAGTTAAAACTATGTGAATAATAGCTTGAAATATCATAATTTTAAAAAACAAAATATTTCAATAAATAGACTTAAATAATTGATATTAAATTATGGTAAATAATAATATTTTTTCATATATATTTTTTATTTTTATAAACTAAACATTATTTGATATTCATGAAATTTAATTAATGTAGTAGGGAGAATTTCAAGAAATTGTTTTGTTTTTTTACATAAAAATTGATATTAAAATAACAAGATAAAACATATGCACATTATAATAAAAATTTATTTTATTAATCTCTTTAAATATCCAAAAAATAAAATAAAATAAAATTCCAATCTGCTGTGGGCCCACTAACCAACTCAGTAATTCCCTCCATGCAATCCGGGCCTCCTAACTAACTCAAATACTACAACAACCATCACCCTAAATATATGTTAATAATATAATTAGATACTTAAGAAAAACTAGATTTAATTAATACAATTAACAATTAATAAAGAATTAACTCATGTAAAGCTGGTGTGAAGCTAAAAAACTTTATCCCTAAATTCCAGCCCATATTTACAGCAATCTTAATTTATATCTTAATCCAAACATCGATTTTTTCAAGGATAAATTAATTTCACCTTGGTATTTATGTACAAATCAAATATAATATGATGTTATAATATAAAAATGTAATTATAATTGATAAACTAACTTCCCATTAATTGTGTATCTAAGCTGGTGGTAATCAATCATTGGCCTGCACAAGTAAAAGGTTGCTCACACAAATGTTGTGATCATGATGAGATTCATTCTCCAAATTATTCGAATATGTTGTTGCTGTAACTCATTTGAGTAATTTTTAAACGTAACAATTTAAGTGCGAAGTATTTTTTTTTTAATATTAGTCACCCGGTTCTGATTTATTGGCTGATTAATCCGAATCGGGTACTGCATAGGCCCATTATGGAGGCGACCCTTCTAACCCAGTTGCTTCATTCACAACGCCGGAGTTTGAACCTTGACGTTAACCATATGTGCGACATATTTGCTTTATCGCAATAAGATCTAAAGTTCGTTCGTAAATCCCACTCTTGATAACAATTAAAATTTATAGTGTGTGTGTGTGTATATATATACCAAAAACTAAATCAAATTACTCAATGTTTGAAACTTGATTGGAATAACATTAATCAACCAATTTAATGCAAGACTTTTGAACTCGAAAGAAGATTCAAAAAAAATAACAATGTTCAACTAAATTTGCTCCTTTTCAAGCTGCTAAGCACAAAAAATCATTGTCATATGTTAAATCAGGATGAAGGGCATTTTTGATAAATCACTAAAATTTCTGGCGAAACAAGTCAAAAACCCTAATGACAATGGTCTTTTCCGTAAACGTTGATATATATATATATATATATATATATGTCGGGAGATATTAATAATTTTCGAAATAAGAGGAGATTACTTTATAATTTCGCTTAAATTCTGGAAAGGTGAGGGTAATTCTCTTAAACTCAAAACATATATCACTAGAGGTTGAGAAATGCTGAACATGCTGTCGAACTGATGGCTATTTATTGACTCACCGAACCGTCAAGGTCATATATATATATATATATATATATCAAGAATATAAGAACGCCCGCACACGCACAAACACATCAATAGACAACTTATATTCTTATTTCAGGACAACCATAAATTAATGTGTAGATTATGATACTGAATAGCAGATAATATTGATAAAACTAAGAATATTTAATTACTTTGTATGTCTGTAATAGAAATAATAATAATAATAACAATAATAAATAGCATTTGATTTTACCCAGCATTTGGTTTTACCCAGCATTTTGCAGTTGAGAGGTTGAGTAGCAAGGCAAGGCAAGAAACCGTGAATAAGAATGAACAGTTCGTTTACAACAAACAGATACTAGAATATTACGTATTAGTATTAGTATTAGTATTAGTATTATATGTATATATATATATATACACACGCGCGCGCGCACTAACTCTATCTAAAACATTTCTGTTGATCATATAGTATTTTCTCTCGGGAAAATATTATTATTGGTCTGGTATTTTAGATCATGTTCGTTTTTGGTTCAATCGAATGCAAACATCTCATATTGTATTTAATGTCTTTCAATTTTTCTTAAATTTCATGCCGCCGGCCAACTTTTTATTTCATATTTAATGTCAGGAAACATGAAATTATCACGAAATATCGGCGATTATCATGGGAAAATTCGTTAAATATTGATCAAAAATTTAGTTGAATGACCAGAATCAAGATAATTTAAGAGATATTGAATGAAATGTGAATGCGTAAATACATTCATACTCAATGAGACCAAAAATGAAATTTTCTCCCTTTTTTTCGTATCAATCTCAGAGTCACGTTGGGACTAGTGGTACCCCTCACCCCCGCAAATATATATATATATATATATATATATATATATATCAAAAACTAAACATTTTGCTCCCTAAAATGACAAATTTAACGTTTAAATATTGAAAAATTTTCCTCTGTCCCCTAAAATTAATAAATCCTGGGAATTGCAGACATGCACGCAGTTCTTAGTTTAAATAGTTTTTTAGGCATCAAACTCGACTCTTTTTAGGGAACAAAATAGTAGTGTGCTTCCCTCCTTTTGTCTTTGTTGCGTGCTGGCAAATCAACAAAAAAACTGTTCTGAAATTAGAATGCTCTACTTGTAGGAAACAATAAACTATAAAACAAATACAATTTTATTAATCACCAAATGCCACCCAATTATCCAACTTGATCATGATGATTAATCCCATGGATTATCAATTCCCTATTCCTCAACTATTGCAAATACATCAATATTATCCTCTTCTCACCAACTGAAAAAGAACTACAAAAATTATAATCTCTATCTAATCAAGATTATATAACATTCTTCTTGCACGCAAATTAAGTTGTTTCTTTAGCTCATTTTCTCTAAATTTCAAGGATTATATAGTATGACGGACGAAAATGATGTTATAATCCACACTTTAGTAAACGCCATTTTCATTGACCATCACACCTATTGATTACATAATGTTATAAACCAAACTTTACTCCCCAAAATTATTTTTAAATATGTCATTTGGTACTTTACTCCCCAACCTTTGCATCGTACCAGAGATACCTTTGCAAAATGTGCAAATAACCCCCTAAACTATATTGCAGCGGATATTCTATAAATATTCCAATCAAGCGAGTCGCATATGCAATAAGCGTGACTAGCTTGAGGTCATTTTTGTCCATTCAGTTGGTTACAAAATTGGAAATGACCCAACATAAATGTCCCAAAAGTTTTTGGGCGGGGGGGAGGAATAGCTAAGTGCCCCACAATTAAAGTTGGGGGGTTTTCTGCAATTAACCCAAAAAGATGCAAAGGAAAAAATATTTGACTTGATTATTTCTACAACAAACACTTTAGAGTCTTGCCTTTGCGGCCTCAATTTCTCTATCTAGGCTCGATCCTTGTGGGATTTCGGAGACAACCCCAAGTTCATGTTAATCTTCAAGAAAGTCGAAAAGGGTATCTCAATAATTTGTCAAATTTTGATTTTGATTCAAAGGTCTGATGAATGGGATCTCCTAAGAACGTCATATTGAAATTTAAAGTGGGATTTTCATATGTGTAATTTTGAGTCTTATTCAAAAGATTTGAATTTAAAAGAACACTATTAATGGGACCTCTGCTGCTAGATTTACAGCGAGTGGGATTAAAGAATAGACAATTTTGTTTTTGCATTTATTTTTTATAGATTGATTGCTATTATCGCTTTATTGTTATATTTGGCTGATTTTGATTAATCTATCAAGACTAAAAGTGAAAGTTCATGTAACTGCATAGAATTACGATGCAGTTCACCCTAAATTTTATTGAACAGGCCAGCAAAATACAAAAATCCAAATTCTGAAAGAAAAAAAACAAAAGGCGCATGAATGAACATTCCATTATAGAAAAACTGAGTGGGCGATAGATAAACTGCAATATAGGTCTTAAAATGCCTACCCTTCACAGAAGGGATGAAAACAAAAATAAAATCTCTCTCTCTCTCTCTCTCTCTCTCTCTCTCTCTCTCTCTCTCACACACACACACACAGAGAGACATGCGCAAGCACAAACACTGTGAAAAGAAAAAAGAAGACGATGACGACGAAGAACCTAGGGATCACATGGGCCAAACAGAGTGAAGAACAAGTCTATTTCATGAAGCACCTCTTTTACTCTGGGCAGACAACCAGGGACAGGGTAATCCAGATTAGCATGAAGCATATGCTAGAGTGCTTCCAAGTTTTAATATTGAATCATCTGACAGCGCGAGCACAAACAAACACTGTGAAAAGAAAAAAGAAGACGATGACGACGAAGAACCTAGGGATGACATGAGCCAAACAGAGTGAAGAACAAGTCCATTTCATGAAGCACCTCATTTACTCTGGGCAGACAACCAGGGACAGGGTAATCCAGATTAGCATGAAGCATATGCTAGAGTGCTTCCAAGTTTTAATATTGAATCCAGTCAGAGAGAGAGAGAGAGAGAGAGAGATTGAATCATTAGATAAAATCTTACCAGAGTAATACTATTAATTGATAAAATGAGCAAAATCTTACCAGCATACGCATCACATAAACACAGAAAATGCCACTTTATACATCACACTTGCAAACATAACTTGGGTTAGAAACCCTTTTCTCTTAGATCTAATACTTTTCCTAAGTTGTAATTTCGCTAGAATTTTGAAAGGATGAAAGGATGAAAGGAAGCAAGAATGCAAGAATTTTGACAAATATATAAGCACAAAGAAAGACAGAGCAATGGAAACAAAATTAGGTTATCACTAAAATAATTACTTTACCAAAGAAACGTACCATACGCTCTTCACAAGTTTCAACAAGTTTCCAGCTCAATCCAGATCCCCCTTTTTTTGGCTTAAAACCCATTTAAACAACACAATTGCCGATCAAATAACTTAAAAGTTTCATGTCAGATCTTCCTCAAGAGAAGAAACAACTTTTGATCAACTTTAAACTTGTACATCTTCAAGGGTTCGCCGTTTAGCTTGAGCTGAAGTCCCCCAAATGAAATAAATACCGCCCTGTCAGAAATGAAAAATCAGATATAAATTGATAAAAGTCAGAATCTCCGCAATTTTTTATCACAAAACATCGTTTTTGAGCCAAAAGAAACAGAAATGCCTCGTGCAATACAATACTGAAATAATACCAAAAGACATTTTATTAATCAAAGATGTGTATATACATACACTTTGGGACCTTCATTCTGATCATCCTTCTCTTTATCACTCTTCTTCTCATAAAGTTCGTCCGACATCTTATACAGAAGGCCATGCATAACGTACTCAAATTTGTCGGCAAGTGACTTTTGCTTCCCCTGCGATTTCAAGCACGATAATCATGCAAATTGAACTTAAGTCTCCAATAGGGATGCAAACGAATCGAGTCTAAGCTAGCTCGACAAAAGTTTGGGCTCGGATGTGAATAATTCGAGTCGAGCGGACCCGAGCCGAGCTCGAGTTGAGCCCATATAAGTTTCAAGTAATTCTTGTTTGTTGGCTCGCGAGCCTGAGAAAAGGACAAGGTTTAGCTCGGCTCGTTTGCATCCCTAGTCTCCAATCAAGCATCTCTTTTCACGTAACGAACCCATCACCCGGCATCATTTATACATTAAAGCAAATTATCTAAACCGAAATGGGATAATTTTGAGAGATAGAACGAACAGGAATTGTACCTCAGGAAAATAGCCGGCAACAGCAGAACCATCCATATTCAGCGTGTTTGAAATCACCATTCTGTATTTCTCACGGGGAAGCATAGGATATAGCTGAGTGTGCACATCTAATTCCAGAGAAAAATCATTGTCCTCACTCTTTGCTTTAATTCTCGAAACTGAAACAACATCATCGTCAAAATCCTTTAGCTAAAACCATACCCAAATCAATATTTTTTTGATTTCAGTAATATCTAAAACATGAACTTGAATTTATTTAAACAAATTCATAAAAAAATATCAAAATTATAAACTTCGGTAATATCTAGAACATGAACTTAATGGGTTTGTATTATATAAACAAATTCATAAATAAATATCAAAATTATAAACTCCAAGAAATTTGAACCGAAAAAAACAAAGGATTAAAATTAGCAAGCAATTGAAAGCCCCTTTAACAAGAATCACTACAAAGATAATATCTTTTTTTCAATTTACCTTTGTCATATACGACTAGTTGATCGGTGTCGACGACCTCAATTATCTCGTCGAAGTAAAACTCAGTCATTATCTGAAAACAATATCATACAAAGAATATATATATCAGCAAATAATACCGGAAAAAAAGAAAGAAATTGAAATCAAAAATCTATTTTCCAGCATTTACAGAATATATATCCACAAACATTTACAGAAAAACCAACGATTTCACTTCGGAAACTTGATTTTACGAAGCAATTACCAACTCAAGAACGACAATCTCTTCAGATTCCACTTCAGAAATTTGATTTTCCGAAGAAATTACTCGAAGTAGGGTTTAGGGTTTGAGTTATTACCAAAAAAAAGTTGGGGGTTTTGGGGTCGTTTGATATTTGTATATTGGACCCTGGCCCAAGCAAAATGAGTCCGGCCTGTTAGAATAGGTTTTTTTTTTAATTAATATTTTAATGATAATCATTAACAATTAGTGAAAATCAACTCGTGATATGCTATAGATGTCAACTGGAACATACACACTCACCTTCAACAGGAACACCAGGTTCGAACCCCTATCGTAGGGCAACAGACTCAGTGGCAGCCCCTTAGAATAGGTTGTATTATTTATTTATTTTTTGAATCAAGTAGGGGGCATTTGTTGGCAATTAAATTTCGTCGAATAAAAAATTGATAAGTGTAAATTAAAATATTAAATATTAATTAAATTTTCTATTTATATTTCGGAATTTTCTAAATTTAATTTCAATATTAAATAGTTAATTTTAATTAATATTTTAATATTTATTTTACCGATAAATGAGGCATTGCCACGTGTCAATATGATATGTCACGGCCAATTAAATTAAATCTTGCAGCCCAAAAGTCCAAAACCAATCAAATGGTGACAAGTGGCGTGTTTGGTCGCATGGACCAATCAAATAATGACACATAAATGGTATTTTTCTCTTTAAAAAAAATCATTTATATTAAAGAGATAAATATCGAATAAATTGCTAGCAATCCAAAGACCCTACATAAACGCCTATAAATAGGGGTCATTTGGAGCTCAGAAAACATCAACAAGTTTTCAAGAGCAAGAGAAGGCAAGAAGATCCCGAAGTTCTCTCAAGGCAAGCTCAAGAAGATTCGTGAAGACCGAAGGCGAAATTCCCGGCGTTCTTTGTGAAAATCATCAAATCAAGGCGTTCAATCCGCAATCAAGGTGTCAGCCCTGCGTTTTGGCGTTTTTTTTCAACTCAAATCCACGGTGATTAAGGCGACGTTCAAGGCGTTCTTCGCGGAAATCATCCAAATAAGACGTTTGATCTGCAATCAAGGTATCAAACCAGCAAATCGGCGTTTATCTTCAAGTCAAAGTCAAGTCAAATCTACGATGTTCATTGAAATTTTCAACGTTTGATTCGTAATCAAGCAACAAAGCCTACGAATCGTGTTATTGGAAGATCAAGTCAAATTCGAAGAAAAGAATTAGGGGATTAATCTTTTAGGGATTAATTTTCCACTAAATCATATTCTTTTCAAATATTTGTCACATATATTTCTCGACTTGTAATTTGTATTTACAAATACGAAATTTTGTGTGAACACACACATATATATATATATATATATATTATTTTGTGAGAATTATTATTGACACTCCATTTTTATTTACATTAAAAAATTGACCAAAGTACCTATTCGTTTCAAAATAGAATTAAATACACTTTATGCCTTAAATATATAATATATATCATTTACTTCTATAAACTAATAAATTAACATTCACCCTCCTCCCCAACCTCCACCAATTATATATTTCAATAAAAATACCTTTAAATCTCTCTCTCTCTCTCTCTCTCTCTATATATATATATATATATATATATATATTCACAAAGTATTTATATAACCAACAATGGAAGGCAAATGCTCCCAACTAACACAAACAACCGAACCTTCACGTGAAGAGAAGGATTTGATTCAAAGAAGCACCAAGAAAATCAAACCAAATGACAATGACGAGCACATAGTAGAAGTCGAAGAGCTTCTAGATTAAGTGACTAGAACAGTCAACCGAACCTCTATGACCATAGTTACTATATTAGCTACAGATCTATTTAGCCAAGGATTAACTGTGAAAAATCCGTGGCTAATAGCCACGAATCTAGCCACTGAATTTTCATGGCTATTAACCACGGATTGGCGACGGAAAATCCGTAGCTAATATTAGACAAGAAAAATCCGTGGCTAACCTCCATAGCTAAAGCTTAGCCACAGACAAAATCAGTGGCTAATCACAAATTTTCTTGTAGTGAGTCAATTAATTTTAATGTTCTAACCTCCAAGATTAACACCATGTGCCGCCTACAAGCTCATTGACCTTGGCCATAGGTGTTTCATCTTGAAAATTAATGACCACGAGAAGGCCGATTTTATATTAACCGAAGGCCCTTGGGTTATATTTAACTATAACCTTGTTGCTAGATGTTGGATGCCTAATTTTCAATCGGCAAAGGATAAGCTCTCCAAGGCCATAGTTGGCGTGAGATTTCCGGAACTACCAATTGAGTACCATCATGAAAATATCATTTTTGCAATGGCTTCAAGTCTAGGCTCACCCTTCAAGGTGGACCATAACATGTACTGGGCGTTGAGGGGGAAATTTGCATGGTTTTGCATTCAAGTGGACTTAAACAAACCCTTAAAAAGCATCGTTGAAGTGTGTGGGGAGATTTTCCCAGTTGAGTACAAAAATCTGCCTGCTATTTGCTTTAATTGTTGAATCGTATGCCATAGAATCCCAAAATGTCCTAAAAATGCAAACTCCAATAGGAGCGAGATGGTTGTCAGTGGCTAAGAGACGATTTTCGATGGCCAGGATATCAAACTACAGGTCCTTCATGAGAAGTACGATGCCTGGATGGTGGTGAGGAGACAAAAGACAGAACACCAGTAGAAATGGACAAGTGGGCAAAGAAGCAGGCATGTTGTTAGCAACAGATATTAGGTGCTGGTGGAGAGGGCACAAGAATCTGATTTGTAGCTGCCAAGGGAAAATGATTGCATGGTTATGGTGGATAATAAGGGGGAAAGATTGTCCCAAGAGAAAGAAAGGAGGATTATATCCCAAAATAGTAGGCATGTGCGAACAAAAAAAGGACCTTTTAACCCCAGTCCTGAGATATCTCAGAAAGCCGATATTAATAACAGGAAAAGTCTATTTTACCCCCGACCAAAAAAAATCCCCCACCTAGGTTTGAAGTCTCTGCCATCGAACTTTCGATCAAAGGGAGATCATTTGGCTTTCGTACATGTCTCTTAATTCATCACCTGCCGAAGTTTATCAAGAATCTAGCCTTTTGTTTCCCTTCCAACAATCCCTCTTCCCATAATTCACTAGGTTCAAAAAAATTTGGCCATGAACTTCCCTTTCCGTTTGGGTGCACACGACGATTCCGGTGGTTATTGCAAATATAGATTTGAAAATTTCAGAGGTCCGGATGATAATAATTCACCCTCTGTTTTGGCAATTAGGGTTGATGTTCAAGTTCTTACCACCAGAGTCCAACCCATACATGAAGCGTGTTATGGAAACAGGATTAAGTGTCATGGAACGACTTCACCAGGTTTGATGGCATTGATCCTCATGCCCAAGATACTAGAAGGCCTAAACGGCATCTCCTCGGTCTTCTAGGTACTTCCCTTTAACTTACAAAACTTATCGATGAAAGGTTATTATGGAATTTCCAAGAAGTCGGTAGTCAATAATTTAGACGCAATTTCAAAGAGATTAGGTAGAAATATGACCCGGTTGTGATCTTTCTACTAGAAACTAAAGTCTTAAAGGATCACGTAGCTAGGATTTCGATAAATTTGGGTTTTACTAATGTTTGTCGGGCACCAAACTAGGGACAACAAGGCGGTATTTGGCTCTTGTGGAGCGAGGCGAGAATACAGGTCAGTGTTACGTTTGTTTTTGAACAAGTCATTCATGTTGTAATTGGCCCAAGAATGGGGGAGGGTTAGATTTGTTCTGGGGTATACGCTAGTCCTAATAAGAGAAAAAGGGATGACTTTTAGAAAAGCATACATAGGTTGAGCACAAGTATTGGTAGGCTGTGGCTAGTTATGAGCGATTTTAATGATATTGCCCATATCAGTGATAAGAGGGGAGGGAGGCAAACACATTGGTCTCACTGCACCACGCTTGTTGAAGGGATGAATAAGAGTGGGTTGATGGATTGGAGGCACAAGGCCCACACTTCACTGGACAAATAAATGTAGTGGAAGAGCGGCTTGATTGATCTATTGTCAATGTAGAGTGGAGGCTAAAATTCCCTAATGTGTTGGTATTTAACTTGCCTAGAACGCATTTGGACCATTGCACCATTTTAACACTTTGTCAGGGCATGGAATCTAGTGGTTCGATGTGGCACTTTCACTTCGAGTTGACCTAGACATCCTATATAGGTTTGTTGAAGCAGTGGTAGAACTACTTGGAAAGAGAAAGGAACGTTGCTCAATTCCTTAGCTAAGCTATCGGAAGTGATATGAGTATGGAACAAGAGGATTTTTGGGGATATTTTTTTATCACAAAAGATAACTTTTGGCTAAGGTAACTGGACTGCAAAAAACATGATCAGTGATGCACAACCCTCCCTATGAGATCTCGAAGAAAAACTTATCAAAGACTATAACCTAACTTTACAGCAAAAGGAAAACTTATGGCACCAAAAATCGCACATTAATTGGTTGTCGGCCGATAACCCAAATATGCATTGTTCCACTTTTCCACGATTAGAAAAATGAGACAAAACAAGATCAACACCCTTAAAATTGATGGGCAGTGGCAAACTGACCAAGAGAGCATCAAAGAGCATGTTCACAACTTCTACCGAGAACTCCTTGGGAGAAAAATCATTGATAATGCAGATTCACTTTCGAAGAGGTGACTTCAATGAGAAATTTTGTAGGTCAACTCATCCCTCCAAAGCCCACCCAAAAATGTTGAAATATTACAAGTTTTCAAATTAATGCACCCGAACAAAGCCCCGGGATTGGACAGATGCCCGATGTTCTTTTATTAGAAGTTTTGGGGTATTGTCATAGATTCAATTTGTGATTTTATCAGGCCATGCTTCATTTCTAGTTGAGTTCTTGAAACAATTGGTGAGGCATTCATGGCAATCATCCCTAAAAGATCGAATCCTTCAATCATCTTGAAGTTTCGACGGATAAATCTTAGCAATGTTATCTTGAAGACAATCACCAAGTTAATTGTCTTGAGATTGAAGCCACACATGAATGATTTGATATGCCTGGCACAAAGTAGCTTCATCTCTGGAAGAGGGACTCACAACAACATCCTTGTTATTCAAGAGCTCATTCACACGATCAATAAATCGATAGGTAAAACTGGACGCATGTTGATCAAGTGTGACCTTGAAAAGGTATAAGACTCAATTTGGTGGGATTTCCTCCATGAGGCCTTGGTCTTCTTTAACATCTTGATGCAACTCATTCAAGTCATAATGAGCTGTATGAAAAGCATCAAACCTCACATATTGTAGAACGGTGAGCCTTTAGATCGCATAGATACAAATTGTGGGCTTCGTTAAGAGGATTCGATATCTCCTTATTTATTCATTCTTTGCTGGAAAGGCTTACATATTTGATCAATGAAGCAGTGAATGTGAAGAGATGGGAGCCGGTTGCACTTTGCTGTGGTGGACCTAGTTTAGCTCATATGCTCTTCACAGATGACATAATTCTTGCCAGGAGATCAACTTGAAAATGCAAGAGTTATTCAAGAAGTGATTGACAAGTTTTGTGGTGCCTCAAGCCTAAAGGTTAATGTAGCCAAAGCAAAGGTTTACTTGGCTCCTCGAGTCGATCCGAATGTTAGAAAGGGAATATGTGTGTGGATTTCCCTTGGGGCTCCTCATTGAGGATGTTAGACAATTGATAAGACTCCCTTGGGAGTTAAGAGTGGTTCATACCTTAAAAGAAGGGAATATGTGTGTGGATTCCCTTGCTAAGTTAGAACACAATCTTGAGGAATTAGTTGTTAGTTGGGATGGCCTTCCTTTATAGGGGGTCCACACTTTGTTAACACAAGATTAGGCATTGGCACACCCCTTTCAATATGACCCACCAACCGATCGAGGCTTACTGGTGTGCGTACCAAATATTCGTTCCTCGACTAATGTTCAATACGAACACCCTCAATCATTATTAAGAATCAACCAAGGGTCCACGGCCTTAAAAGTGGAAGCAAAACTCGATACATAAGTCCATTGTCTAAGTTGTCAATTCACCTTACTAGCTTCTATTACGATTGGCTCCAATCCTAATCTGAAGCAAAGAACAGAAGGAATACGATTGTAAGTCCAAACGACTTAGTGATGCCACAATATACAATACGTAAAATCATAGAAAACATTAAAATAGAGATATGTGTGTTTTATATGGAACGGAAGCAATATTGCCTGAAACATATACTAAAAATGCCATTTTATATAATAAGTTCAGAATATGCAATGAAATTACTTTTGCTAAAATAGTAAATGTCAGGGGTACTTGTAATTAGTCATAAATATGTACACACACACACATATATAATGATAACAATGAAAATCAAATATACAATTTTACTACCATATCATATAGTTTATAATTTACTATATATATATATATATGTTAATAACAAAATGTACAAATTACTTAAATATTTTAGTTTGTAAAAATATGGGGTGTTACACTCTTCCCCCCTTAAAAGAATTCGGTCACCGAATTCTAACTGATATGTTTTCATATTCTACTAAATTACAATACTCAATTAATCTAATTGATTGATTCTAATTGGCTAAAGGGAATTATACTTTAAAAGTAGAACCTCGAAAATGCAGTTTGTGAACTCTTATTCGGACAAATTTTTGAAGTTCTAAATTCTTGAAGGACGAAACTAAGTGCATGCCAACGTTAGAGTCTTTAACAAACATAATAAAAGACGTATATGACCCCTATCACCAGCTAAAATAAAACGCACTTTAAATTACTAGTATTTTGTATGAATGGATAATTCAATAAGAAGGTCCCATGGAAAATTAGGTTGCAAGATTTGAGTTTTAATTGGACAAGAATTATATAAAGAATGCAAGCACCAAAATATATAGCCAAAGAGTGTCAAGAAGAATTATACTGTTATCTAGATACATTTGAGAAAATGCAATTTGTAAAGACCCCATTGCAAGTACCATTGCAAGCACAATGATTAACTAGCCAATATATACACACATATCATATGATACAATAAGTACTTGATAAGAAATTAATTTGTAAATTATTCTACAT
Organism: Petrea volubilis; assembly: GCA_026212405.1. Lineage (NCBI taxonomy): Eukaryota > Viridiplantae > Streptophyta > Magnoliopsida > Lamiales > Verbenaceae > Petrea > Petrea volubilis. Next base: position 2,567,009 of record CM047878.1, read on the forward strand.
ATGAGTTATAAGAAATCCAATTTGTTAAAAAAAAAATATTTCTTTAACTATTTAAGGAATTTAAAGTTAAATTTAGAATACTAAGAAAAAAATTAAAATTGTATAAATAGGAGTGGTATGAGGGCAAATTTGACCAATTTGTTAATTGGACGGGTAACACTACTAGAAAACAGCCTTTTATCCACGGATTTGGCCACGGATTTTGGCCAAAATCCGTGGCCAAAGAATAAGGCTACGGATTTGGCTACGGATAATTTCCGTGGCCAAAACTGGCGTGGCTAAAACTGGCTACGGACATTGGCCACGGATATATGGCCACGGATAATTCATGCAGTTGGCCACGGATAAATCCGTGGCTAATAATAAAAAAAATTTAAAATTCTTATTTAGTTTAAATTAAAAATAAAAAAAAATAAAATTAAAAAAAAAATTTATTTGTAGCCACGGATTTATCCGTGGCCATATTTAAAAAAAATAAATAAATAAAATGTTGGCCACGGATAAATCCGTGGCCAAAAAAAAATTAAAATTGAAAATTAAAAATATTATTAAGATGGCCACGGATAAATCCGTGGCCAATAGTAAAAAAAATAAATATTTTAATATTTTGGCCACGGATAAAATCCGTGGCCATATTTTTATTTTTTTAAATATAAATAAAAATTGGCCACGGATAAATCCGTGGCCAATAATAAAAAAAAAAATTTTAATATTTTTGCCACGGAATTATCCGTGGCCATATTTTTATTTTTTTAAATATAAATAAAAATGGCCACGGATTTATCCGTGGCCAATAATAAAAAAAATAAACCGTTTTTACGTTGGCCACGGATAAATCCGTGGCCAAAATTTAAAAAAATTAAAAAATATTATTTTTTGGCCACGTATTATAGCGACAGAAAAATCCGTCGCTATATTTACATAAATTTTCAATATTTTATTTGTTTTAATATACCCCAAAACCTGCAATTTTTTTCGAATATTCAAAATACCAACAAATCTAAATACTAACAAACAGTATATCAATGTAATACTAATAATCCATATAGCATATATATAATTAATAATTAATATTATTCGATAAGTTTAATACATGAAATCGATCATACATAATTATTCATACAATAATGCATATATAAATGTTTTTAAAGATCAACAGTCGGAACATCATCGTCTCCACCATCCTCGTCATCATCATCGTCGTCGTCGTCGTCGTCATCATCGTCATCCCGAGCAACAGGAGCAGACGAAGTAGAGCCCTTCTTACGCCGCGGAGCTAATCGACGCGTGAGTTTCTTTAGGTTGGCAGCCATTAGGGACACAGTTTTCTGAAGACCGGAGATCTCTCGACTATGCTTTTCTTCCATCTCGGCCATCTTCTGACTGTGTTTCTCCTCTAACTCGCCGATCTTCTGTGTGAGCTCCTCTGCCTTGGGGTCAACCCAAGTATTCAAGTCGGTCCATGAGCCAGAAGACTCAACTGACACGGTAGAGGGTCCACCGGCAACCCCATACCAACGACCTTTCTTTGGACCGCCGACTGTCTGCTTCCAAATCTAAAACGTATATATATTTTTAATAAAGTGTATATATAAATATGTATATACTTTAATAACTACATATATCTAATAAATACGCTTTTGAATGTTACCTCCAACTTGTCGGGCTGCTGAATAGGTCCCCCCTGTGCATTTTCGGCGGCTCGTGAAAAAGCTTCGTCATAATTTGTTCTGAAGCTCTCCTGCAAAAATAACATACATAATTGTTATAAAAGCATTTTGAAAAATAATAGGTGACGATAAAAAAAATTATAAAACTACCATAGTAGCCCTTGCTCGGTCATCGACATAATGCTCAGTTCCATCATCCGCAAGTGTACAATGGAGGGTCACAAATGTCTCGTCTACTGAAGGTCGATGTCCATGTTTCTCGGTCTGCAATAGATATGGAGTAAAATATAATGACAGTAATAAGTTAAAATCGTAAAAATCAACACTACTTAAATTAACTAAATATATTACAAGGAAAAGTAATGACTTACCAAATGATCTTGCCACCTTAGATGAGATCTGGCTCCTCCCTTATGCCCAGGAAATCCCCTGCCATCACATGTCGATGCTCGGTTTGCCCTGTTCTGCTCCCGTATCCTCTGAAAATCTGGGCTGTCCCATATGACCCGTAAAGCATCCCAAGATTCCTCACCTATCCAATTGGGCCTACGGTTATCCATGTGAAGTCCAATACCAATACTCGCCACAGGCATCCATATGTTGACATTCTGAATCTAACTCGCCATGTGAAGTCCAATACCAATACTCAGGTTGAAACCCAAATTTCATCAAATCGCAACGCACATTACTAATATCCTTATACTTTCTATTTGTACACTTTGAACATGGACACCTAATGAGGCCTTTATCTGCTGTATACTGCGGTTGTGTAGTTGCAAATTGAATAAACTGATTAAGGCCATTCATAAATTGTTTGGTGTAATTTTTCCGATCAACTGTTAATCTATTATACATCCAACATCGAATTTCACGTATATCCATATTCTGTAAATAAAGAACGAAGGTAAGTTAATATCACTGTTAGACTTCACATCATGACAGATTATGCTAGTCAACTAATATTTATTAAGCATGCTGCATAATCCACAATACCTAACTACTTATTTCTCATTAATTTATTTCAAATATTGTTCGACATTCTTCCTATCAAACACATGTTTTAACTATTTAAACCTACAAAAACAATAAAATTCAACCCAAAATAAATTTTCCATAACAATTCAAACACACACATTCATAACCATCCGTAATCCAATCTAACGTGTTCAAAACAATCCATAGTCCAAATTCGTTCGAAACAATCCATAATCCCAACCTATTCACAACAATCAATTAATTGAATAAACTTATTCATAACAATCCAAACAAACATATTCATAACAATCCATAATCCAATCAACGTGTTCAAAACAATCCATAATCCCAAATACGTTCAAAACAATCCATAATCCCAACCTATTCACAACAATCAATTAATTGAATAAACTTATTCATAACAATCCAAACAAACATATTCATAACAATCCATAATCCAATCAACGTGTTCAAAACAATCCATAATCCCAAATACGTTCAAAACAATTCATAATCCCAACATATTCACTACAATCAATTGAATTAACTTATTTATAACAAAGAAATAATCCAAACAAACTTCGACATAACAAAGAATAATTCAAACAAATTTCGACATAGCAATTCATAATCCAAATAACTTTATTCATAACAATTCATAAATAAAATCATAATAATTAATACCTTGTTTAACCTTGACCACCTCAAATTACGTTTATGATATCAACCTACAAAAAATCTCACAACAACAAAACAACAAATAAAATTAAAATTACAACTCAACAAAAAAAAAATTACAAACAAAAAAATAACAAATGTGGGGAGGGGGGGGCTGCTGGGGGCGGGGGGGAGGGGCTGGGGGCGGTGGGAGGGGCTGCTGGGGGCGGGGGGGCTGCTGGTGGCGGGGGCAGGGTCGGGTGGGGGTGGAGGGGCTGCTGGGGGCGGAGGGAGGGGCGGCTGGGGGTGGGGTGCTGCGGGGGGTGGAGAGACGGCCGGCTGGGGGTCCGGGGGGGGGGGTTTGCGAACGGGGGGAGGGGGGAGGGAGGCGGCAGCGGGCGGGGCGGGGGGGGGGGAGCAGGGTGGCGGCGCCGGGGGAGGGGGAGGGGGGGGAGGAGGAGCGGGGCGGCGCAGGGGGGGGGAGGAGGGGCATACCTTGGGGGGGGGGGTCTTTAGATCTGAAAAGGTGGGGAGAAAAATGGCTAAGTGTTGATTTTATATGAACACTTAGCGACGGATTTGGCCACAGATTTATCCGTGGCCACGCTAAAAATTAAAAAAAATTTAATTTATATGGCCACGGATAAATCCGTGGCCCACCTCCTTTTTTAAAAAAAATATTTTTTTCATTTATTGGCCACGGATTTATCCGTGGCCATTTCCCGCTTTTTAAAAAAAAAAATTTGAAAATACCACTTGGCCACGGATTTATCCGTGGCCAATAGTCAAAATAGAAAGTTGACTTTTCCCGAATCGTGCGTTTTCGCTAATTAGGTTATACGGAACCGTACGATTGGCGCAATACAACTAAAAAAGTAATCAATCTGCTCTAAAGTGCATTTTATTGGTGATTCCTACGCGAGCTAATTGACGTTAGCCCGCATTGACACCGGAGTACGAAGTCATTCGTATATATCACTGAAAGAGGAAAACGCGTTCTCGTTGATCAAACTGCAAGTTTCAACGCATAACAAGGTAGAATACAAGATACGTGACGATAATGTGATAATTTTGAAATGACTCAAACGTTTTAATGTCCCGTAATGCCGGGCGGCTCGATTTAAGCGAGCCGCTTAAAATTAAAATTAAAAAAAAAATTAATATTAGTGGCCACGGATAAATCCGTGGCCCCACTCCTTTTTTTTTTAAAAAAAAATTTTATTTTTTGGCCACGGATTTTCACAAGCCAAAAAAAATATTTTTTAATAAATTCATTTATTGGCCACGGATTTATCCGTGGCCATTTCCCGCTTTTTAAAAAAAAAAATTTGAAAATACCACTTGGCCACGGATTTATCCGTGGCCAATAGTCAAAATAGAAAGTTGACTTTTCCCAAATCGTGCGTTTTCGCTAATTAGGTTATACGGAACCGTACGATTGGCGCAATACAACTAAAAAAGTAATCAATCTGCTCTAAAGTGCATTTTATTGGTGATTCCTACGCGAGCTAATTGACGTTAGCCCGCATTGACACCGGAGTACGAAGTCATTCGTATATATCACTGAAAGAGGAAAACGTGTTCTCGTTGATCAAACTGCAAGTTTCAATGCATAACAAGGTAGAATACAAGATACGTGACGATAATGTGATGATTTTGAAATGACTCAAACGTTTTAATGTCCCGTAATGCCGGGCGGCTCGATTTAAGCGAGCCGCTTAAAATTAAAATTAAAAAAAAAAATTAATATTAGTGGCCACGGATAAATCCGTGGCCCCACTCCTTTTTTTTTAAAAAAAAAAAATTATTTTTTGGCCACGGATTTTCACAAGCCAAAAAAAATATTTTTTAATAAATTCATTTATTAGCCACGGATTTATCCGTGGCCAATAGTCAAAATAGAAAGTTGACTTTTCCCGAATCGTGCGTTTTCGCTAATTAGGTTATACGGAACCGTACGATTGGCGCAATACAACTAAAAAAGTAATCAATCTGCTCTAAAGTGCATTTTATTGGTGATTCCTACGCGAGCTAATTGACGTTAGCCCGCATTGACACCGGAGTACGAAGTCATTCGTATATATCACTGAAAGAGGAAAACGTGTTCTCGTTGATCAAACTGCAAGTTTCAACGCATAACAAGGTAGAATACAAGATACGTGACGATAATGTGATGATTTTGAAATGACTCAAACGTTTTAATGTCCCGTAATGCCGGGCGGCTCGATTTAAGCGAGCCGCTTAAAATTAAAATTAAAAAAAAAAATTAATATTAGTGGCCACGGATAAATCCGTGGCCCCACTTCTTTTTTTTTAAAAAAAAAAAATTATTTTTTGGCCACGGATTTTCACAAGCCAAAAAAAATATTTTTTAATAAATTCATTTATTGGCCACGGATTTATCCGTGGCCAATAGTCAAAATAGAAAGTTGACTTTTCCCGAATCGTGCGTTTTCGCTAATTAGGTTATACGGAACCGTACGATTGGCGCAATACAACTAAAAAAGTAATCAATCTGCTCTAAAGTGCATTTTATTGGTGATTCCTACGCGAGCTAATTGACATTAGCCCGCATTGACACCGGAGTACGAAGTCATTCGTATATATCACTGAAAGAGGAAAACGTGTTCTCGTTGATCAAACTGCAAGTTTCAACCCATAACAAGGTAGAATACAAGATACGTGACGATAATGTGATGATTTTGAAATGACTCAAACGTTTTAATGTCCCGTAACGCCGGGCGGCTCGATTTAAGCGAGCCGCTTAAAATTAAAATAAATAAAAAAATTTAATATTTAGAGCAGTTTGATTTTTAAAATTTTTTTTTATTTTTTGGCCACGGAAAAATCCGTGGCCGCAATCAAAAAAATTTTTTTTTTAATAAATTCATTTATTGGCCACGGATTTATCCGTGGCCATTTCCAATTTTCTTTTTTATAAAAATTTATTTTATTACTTGGGAAAAACATGTTGTTTTTTTAAAAAAAAATTATATGGCCACGGATAAATCCGTGGCCAATTCAAAATTTTTTTTAAAAAAAAAAATATTTTATTACTCGAGAATAATATTTATATTTTTTTTTAAAAGAAGACATATGGCCACGGATAATTCCGTGGCCAATTTCCATAAAAAAGAAAATTAATTTTATTTCTTGGCCACGGATAAATCTGTGGCCAAGGCTAATGTTTTTTTTAAAAAAAAATTTATTTTATTACTGGGGAAAAATATTTATGTTTTTTTAAAAAAAAATTATATGGCCACGGATAAATCCGTGGCCATTTTCCATAAAAAAAGAAAAATAATTTTATTTTGTGGCCACGGATTTATCCGTGGCCAAGGCCAACCTTTTTTTTGAAAAAATTAATTTTATTACTGGAGAAAAATATTTATATTTTTTTTAAAAAAAAATTATATGGCCACGGATAATTCCGTGGCCAATTTGTGTAAAAAAAAAAGAAAAATAATTTTATTTATTGGCCACGGATAAATCCGTGGCCAAACCCAATTTTTTTTAAAAAAAAAATTTATTTTTTTACTGGGGAAAAACATTTATGTTTTTTTTTTAAAATTTATTTGGCCACGGATTTTCGTCTGTTTAGCCACCGAAAAATCCGTGGCCATATGTCTTCGTTTTTTTTCTAAATCCGTGGCCTTTTCCGTAGCTAATGGCAACCGATTAGGTCCGTAGCTAATAATCCGTGGCTAAATCGCTGTTTTCTAGTAGTGTAAGTGTCACATCTGATACTTTAGAAGAGTGAATGAGACATAACAAATAGTTGAAAGAGATGTATCCAATCACATTTTTTAAATAGATGGGCGTTTTCATCAATTTCTCAATAAAGTAAAGGGATAATTCCATAAATCACCCTTGTGGTTTGGCGAACTGGCTAAAAACCCCCCAGGGTTTAAAAATTAGTTAAAAACCCCCTGTGTTTTTCAAAATTTGCTCACTTTCCACGTCGTTAACTTAGGCTTAATGGCATTATTTTTTTTTGCATAAAATGCCCGTTATGCCTCTCCCATTAGAAACTATTGGATCTTTATCATAGAAAATGAAGGACCAAAATTGATTTTTGATTATAATATATATATATATATATAATATAAAAAAAATTATAAAATATATTAAAAAATTAATATTATATGTATATATATACAAATTATATATTTATGTAAACAAAACTAATTTATAAATAATATATATTATCAAAAACATACACACTAACACACACTAAAACATGCACACAACACTTCACACACACACACAGCACTTCACGCACATAGAAATATATATATATATATATACACACACACACACACAAACACGCACATATATATAGATACATAAGCACAAACACACACAGAGGTGTATATATATATATATATATATATGTACACACACACACCACACCACACCACCCAGATGCCACCACCGGCCGTCGCTGCACCGTTGCCGGCCGCCATCGCCGGCAAGTCGCACCATTTTTGGCGGATTCATCTCTATATGTCCATCAATATTCCCAATTTAATTTTTAAAAATTTGCACTCTTCTTCCATCGATTTGGGATGTAAATCAAAATCACCACCACATCTTTACTCTCAAATTTCACTTCTTTCAATTTGTATTTCAATAAATTACCACTACCAAGAGTCCATATACCATTAAACCACCATTCTCCAATCATTTTCTATTGAAAATTCATCACAAAAATATAAGACCCGCCACCACATCCGCCACAAACCTGGGTCTTATATTTTTCACAACCAAAGCTCGAGTTTCTTCCTATATTTGTGTTCTACTCGTCAAGATGAGCTTAATGGTATATTATTTGAGGGATTTGGAGATGAAGGAAGGAAGATTGAGATCCATCACGAACTTGGGTCTTCTATTTTTCACCACCAAAGCTCGAGTTTTTTCCTATATTTGTGTTCTACTCGCCGAGAGGAGCTTAATGGTATATTTATTTGATGGATTTGGTGATGAATGAAGGAATATTGAATTTGTGTGCATGTTAGTGTGTGTATGTGTGTGTTTACAGTGAAGAAGAGATGATGAAGAAGAAGGATGAAGAAGAAGAAGATAGTGGAGGAAACAAAAAGATTTTTTTTTGGTATATTAAATATATTTATGTTTAGAGGTAATTTAGTCTTTTTTCACTTTTTAAAAGTCAAAAGAGTTAAAAATAACATGATACATGCACAAAAGGCGCGTGTACCCTCTCCGTTATCTGGGTACAATTAGCCGCGTTTTTAAAAACTTGGGTGGTTTTTAGCCGATTTTTAAACTCTAGAAGGTTTTCAGCCAGTTTGCCAAATCAAAGGGGTAGTTTATGGAATTATCCCTAAAGTAAATAGGAATAGATTGTCAATAACAGTTTTGAAGTGCTAATAATAATTCTCTTATTATATATATACATATATATACACATATATATATGTTAATGTCTTTATACATTAAACAGAGTGCATCAAGGGTAGAAACATCTTTACAAGGATTCATTTTTTGGTAGTTTGCTTTTCATTTTTTTTTTTCTGATATTAAAAAATTAAGCCTAGAATCGATAGTTCAAAAAAAAAAAAATCGGTAATTGGCAAATTGGTGGATAAGTGTAATTTTTAACTTCACTAGGGAAGGAGGTTGTAATATTGAAATTTTTTTAGGATCAACTATAATTTTCAAACTTGAGATGGGCAGTGAATGTAATTATCCCTTTTATTTAAGTAACTGTTTGATATAATAAGCATATTAAAGGGTCAAACAGTAATTTACCCTATTAATATCAAAAATACAAATAAAAAACATGGAAAAAAAAAAGCGAATGTATACGTACGTACATATAGATATAGAGAGAGAAACCAAAGACTCCTATATAATTAAGAGAGAGAGAGAGAGGAGAGAGAGAGGGATTGGGGCCGAAGAGTAGGCAAGGGAGCATATCAATGGAGGATGATGATGAAGAAAGGGTGGCAGATGGGATCGTTCCTTTAACCTGTTCCTTCTTCTGCCTGTGCGTCGCCATCGGTGGGTTTCTCCTCCTCATCTACATCTTCCTTCCCCGCTACTCTCAGCCATGGTTTCCGATCAGCGCCGCCCTCCTCATCGGCTCCACATGCCTCTTCTGGATCGTCTCCTGTCTCTATTCCTGCATCAGGGCCTGCTGCTGCCGCCGTCGCCGCTGCCGCCACGACGAATGCTGCCAGATCCACAAGAACGATGCCGCCGCCGCCGGGCCGGACGATGGCGGCAGCACCCAACCGGGCCATAGGCGAGAATTGTCCAACTACTCCGTGGACTCGCTGACCCCATTGACATTATCTGCCTGATTGATTGATGTGGGATTGAAATGTTGAGAAATTAACCAGCCCCGAAATGAACGATTTGTAGGTAATCTATTTGTTTCTTTCATTTGTTAATTCTTGTTTTTGCCAAAATGCAGAATTAATTGGGAATCATTTGTTTCATTCATTTGTTGTTTTTGTTTAATCAATACAAAAATTTGCAGTAAGCCCCGAATTTTATATATATAGATTTATATTTAGAGAGAGAGCGAGATGATTGTTGTTGGTGGAGAAGAAGAGAAATTGTAGGTTTTCATTTGTGTATATTGCAGAAAAAAGAAGTCATTTATTTAGAATGATTTTAAAGTGTGTAAGGAAAAAGAAAGTCTTTCTTGTTAATTGAAACTTATTCTGATTATAACAGATAATACCTCTTATCATTAAGAACATTGTTCAATGTTGTATTGTTAGATTGCTTTCCTATGTAGATGCACATATGTACGCACACACACACATATACGTGCAAAAGAAGTCGTTTACTTTTATGGTTAAAATTTAATTGATTTTGGTTATTGATGGTATTTTAACATAAAAGTAAACGACTTCTAAGTTTGTAGTTTATAAAAAGTTTGCATGAAAAGTAAAGTATTTAGAAACATCTTTGACATTAACATGAGTACAATTTTATAGTCCAAGCCCTGGACTTGAGAAGATTTCAGGGTATGCATTATTCTTTCTTAGTGACGTGAGATTTTCCCACTTGTTTAACTTGTACTGTATGCATGCATTTTGATGAAACTTGCAAAACATTTTGCAAATGATTGCAAATTTACTTGATTCAGGGACGGAGAAGTTCATTGCTCGAAACAAAGACGACTGGAATGGGGTGATTTGACCGAGGACTATATGGTCGATCTGTGTAAATCATCCCGAACCCACGTACACAAGCTGGAATCATGGAGTTTTGTTGCAATCGAGACGGAGCATGTAATCTGCGGCCTATGTCCCTGCGCTTGATTAGCAACACATGCACGGTCATGCTCGTGTAGTTGGATATCGCACCTTGCCAGCCGGGCCATGTAATGCCTTTTTTTTCACGCGGATTAAGGCATTTTACCGCCGCTTTTGACAGGAGCAAAGGAGAGAAGAACAGATAGGAGAGCAAGAGAAGATGGTGTTTTCATCCTTGTTTTTGGTGTGAAACTCGGTTTCGAGTTTGGTTGTTGGATTCATTGTGTTTTCTTTGAAGATTGTTTGAGGGATGAATTTGTATTAATTTACTGTGATCACGAGAGTAGATACGAAATTAATACACTTTTTGTATATCGGAAGAATATAGCAAATACAATAGAAAAGTTGTTCTCTTGAGAACCAACTGTTTTGCAAGTTATTTTGAATGAAATAAATTCATTTTTTTTTTCTTGTTGCAGTTTCTTGGGCATTTACATTGTGAGTATATCATCGTCTAGTATTAACTTAATTTGCATCTTAATTTATCTCTATTATAGTACTACTATATAGTTCAACATCCTGGCGTAATGGACATGTACCCCGTTTATATAGAGATGTGAGGAGTATCGTCAGCCTGGAATCTTACTAGTGTGTGTGCGAGTGTATTATTTTTAAATATATATATATACTTCTATATATAGTTTAATTTACTCAATTTATGGAATTTTCCCGATGCCTATGTCGAATTCACAAATATTCATTTGGTTACTAATTTCGTCAAATTAGACCTAGCTGGGAGAGACTTCGTTCAAAAATGATGGTGACGAAATGCAAGTAATGTCGTCATTATTATCATTAGTGATAAAATTGTGTTTCGCCACAATGATGATATTACAAATTTAATAGTACTGAGAATTGTCTATAAATTATTATTATTATTACTAGTTAATAACAAATTATAATTAATGGCATCTGCTATGTGGTTCTCCCCTTCACCGTACATCACATTTTTGTTTCGTTTTTTTTTTTTTTTTCGTTTTGTTTTTTTGAAAAGCATACCACTTTTTACTACTTGCACTTTTCTATATATTAAATGTAGATGGATTTAAAACCCATTTCCTTATTTTTTTTGAAAGAAAAGAACAATCTAACTCTTCAAAATATACAAGCATAACTGCTGTATATATCAAACTTTCAAAGCACATATAACTAGTAAGACGGCTACAAATACCTTCATATCATTCTAAATTTCTAACACCCAAAGTGAACACATATATAGATATATGACCAAGCTCAATGTGAATATTCTACGCACGTTAACCATTCATCTACTGTCGTTGGGATTTTTAATAGTAATCATTAAATTTAAACATATTCATCCTATTTTACCCTTTTAGTTAAATTTTGACCAAAATTTACTAAAAAGCATTAGTTTAGGATGCATATTCATGTTTGACGATCAAAAATCAGAATCAAATATGGGATGAATGATGTAATAGATTGTTTTTTGATCGAAATTTGACCAAAAAGATAAGAACATATTTTAATTTAATTTTCTGTTAAAAATCCTAACTGTCGTAGATGGAGGGTCAACATATATAAAACATTTGCATATTTCAAAGTTTGTAGATAATTTTTAAAATTGATGGTTTAATTTATAATTTGAGTAAACATCAAATTAGTGCAGTGTAATTATCCCTTTGAATTTTTTCTTTTATTTGTTGCCAAAGTTAGAAACAGGACAATGAGTTTGATGTAATCCAAGTTCAATAGATGAACTATACACTACCGTGCATTCTACTTTATTTAGGCGGTGTAACGGATAAGCTTGAATGCTCGTGAAATAGATATTTTTTGCGTTAGTTACATCATATATTGAACTTGTTTATGTTTTATGGGCGCTTGCACTGACACATGTAAACGCAGAAACTCCATTAAATATTGAATGCGTTTTTGTATCACGGGCAGTGCAATCACACATGTAAATATAGTAATGTCGTGAACTTTACATGTGAATATAGTAATGTCACTTTATCGAATTGCGTATTGGTATTTTGACTCCAAATGTATATGCAGACGTGTCAAATGGGCCGGCCTCGGGTGGTCAAGCCCGGTTGCTGTAGCTGATCTAGCTGGCCCGGGACCGTCTGGAGGTGGGCGGGACCTGGAGACATGAGGCCGGGCCCAGCTCGACCCATGAACCCAAATTTGGTGGGCCAAGTCAGGCCTTATAGTTTTGAATAATAAAATGAAAATGAACTTTATTATATATATATATATATATATATATAAACTCTAATAACTTCAAAATATTGGAGTGTACATATAACAACTTTAAAAAATATTACATAAAAATTTAACAATCATTTTGGGCTTTAATCCGGAATCATTTGCCAATCGTACATATGAGGCATTGAAGAACTTCCATATTGGTATTGTGCATTTTGTGGATATTACATGACTTCAAAATAGAAATCCTCCCCTATAATTGAAGTACTTGCAATTGTTAACGTTTCAAACTATGTTTCATCATTCAATTCATTATTTTGACTTGGCAACCATATCTGTCTCAATCGATGCAATTCTTCTTTTCTATATTGTTGATCTAGCTAATCTTTCCACAAGATACAAAATTCTATGGATCTTGGGCTTAATCAAATCCTTTTATTCGTGATAATTCTTTAGCCTGCACTAAAAGCACTTTCTGAAGCCATAATAGACATTTGAGATGTTAGTAGATCGCATGCAATAGTTAAAAGAATTGAAAACTTATTTTTTTCTGACTTGCACTATTCTAAATCATCGAAGTTGCCATTTGTATCAGTTAGTATATCAAGATGCAAATAATCTGTTAGTTCATATGAATAGTTATTAGATGTATTTCTGTTCTTCTTTAATGAATTTAAACAAGAAAATATAGATTTACCGGATTTACTTGATGATGATTCTTGTCTAGAAGAATGAGTTTCTTGTTGAAAAGATGAAGTAGAAGAACATATTTCAACTAACTTATAAACTAAGGTTTGAATTTCTAATTTTTCTGTATCTATTTTTCTATTTGAATTTCTGACCTAAGATAAGTATAATATTATTCTTTCAAATATTTACCTCCAGACAGTCCCAAGCTAGCGCGACCCACTACAGTAACCGGGTTCAACCCAACCCATTTGACACCTTTGATCAAACCCAATAGGGGCCTACAATGCCACCCTTGAATCGGCTCAGCCCGCCTGTTACTGTTCATGGGCCAAGCCTGGTCCGGACCTAACTGGGCCATCAGATTTCATGGGCCGGCCCGGCCCATTTGACATCTCTATGTATATGGTTCAAACTTTGCCTTTGTGCCGAAACTATAATGTTCCATAAGTTCGAAATATCTCATATGGCATCTGATTCAAGAAACAAAATTGAATATCAAAAAGTTGTATCGCCCGAACCTTCTATCTTTGTTCATGTGTTGTGCAAAAATATATTTGACATGGACACACCTTAACACGTGTACATCATGACTACATGTACGAAGAATTTGAAAAAAAAAAAAAAAAAAACACGACGAGGGAATTGGACACGATGATTTACTTATTCATTACATTTAAAGGTAATAAAAAAAATTTTAAAAAAATGCAAAAATAAATCATAATTTAAAGTCCTAAAATTTTTTGACATTCCGTGTCTCCGTGTTCACGTCCTTTCAACACAAACAAGGCCCAAAGGGTAACAAGATAGTAGTTTAGTACTACCACGAAGCATTTACTGCTGTGTTGCAGTAGGAAAAAAAAAAGTCGAATTTTGAAGGTATTTACAGTCAAGATATTTGCATCACCTAAAAGCACTTTTCCAACAGCTTTTCAAGTTCAACTTTTGTCCTATGTACTTTTGCACTATACGTGTATTATAATCAATGATGCCTGCATTAGTTCATGCATTAACCTACTCCACTTTTACAAATAATAATACGTAAGTAGCAAGCAACTCCACTTTGGCATATACGACATTACAAATAACAATACTTAAGTAGCAAGCAAAAAATATCAAGTACCTCGAAAAGTAGTTACTCATTCTTATATAAGCTTTAGCAGCAAATTCACCGACTTAGCCAAGAACCACACCATGGATGCAGCTGTAAAACACTGTAAAAACAAAGAGAGTGTTAGCAAGAATGACGAAAACAAACGAATAGACTCGCAAAACGAGTCGGTATTACTTCCCGGCTTGCCAGACCATCTAGCGCAACTCTCTCTTTCGACTCTCCAACCTTCCCTCCTCTACAATGTCTGCAAGTCATGGCGTCGCCTCATCTATTCATCTGAATTCCCTCCATTTCTCTCTATTTACGCGCTCCTCTGCTCAACTTCATCATCGATGGCTTCCCAATCACAATCAGTGGGGTTCTTCTGCTTTGACCCCATGGCATCAAAATGGAGATCCCTCCCAAGCCCTGCATCTCATCCACCTCTGTGCCTGCAATGCCGACATCCGTCTTTCATATCAAGAATTCTCCCCATACAATCAGTAACGACATCGGGACGTTTAGTTCTAATAGCCGGCAACACTCACAACTTTCTCCCAGCAATCGCCCGTCCATTGGTATTCAACCCTTTATCCTGTAAGTGGAACTTTGGACCTCCATTGTCCACTCCTAGGCGGTGGTGTGCCACCGGCTCAATTCGTGATACAGTATACGTGGCGAGCGGTATAGGCGCCCAATACCACATTGACGTAGCGAGGTCTCTCGAGAGATGGGACATGTCAAAGAAAGAAACCGAGTGGAATTGGGAAAAGCGGGCCTCATTCAGAGACGGGAGGTTTAGTAGAGAAGCTATTGAGGCGGTTGGATACAGAAATAAACTCTGCATGGTGAATGTAAAGGGTAGAGCGTTAAAAGAAGGCATGGTTTATGATGTTGAGATGGATCAGTGGGAAGAAATGCCACGGGGAATGCTGGGAGGATGGAATGGGCCAGCGACAGTGGATGACAATGTTATGTATGTTGTGGATCAGGGAAGGGGTTCACTCAGCAAGTATGATGCTGATAATGATCGCTGGGAGGAGCTGATCAGTCCTTGTGAGCATCTCAAAGGTACTGAGCATATATCAGCGGGGCGGGGCAAAGTCTGTGCTGTTGCAGCCGACGGTGCAAAGATTGCCGTTGTGGACATCATGGTGAGGCCGTCTAATGTCTGGGTTTTGGATCCCCCTCAAGGAATGGAAGTCATTACTGTCCATGTATTACCTAGGATGAGCCTTCCTGGGTGATCAATTTCTGGATTGAAGTATCCAAACTCTGCAAAAAGTTAGAGGACATAATTAAACTCTGCAACCGAAGAGGAAAAAAAAATATCAATTTAATGTTTAAATAATAATACAACAAATAGTGTTCTCTTACCTTTACCTACATTAGTTTTCTACTTTTCCTCTTCCATTTAGAACAATTAAAAGGTCCCAGTAGTTCTCAGGCGGCAACAGTTAATCAACACTTCAAGGTGGGAAAACTATTGAAAAAGCGATGAAGTGAATTTTTATGCTTCTTTAGCAACTTAGCTCAAATTCATTGCAGAGTAATCACAAGAATAGATGCTATTATTCATATCATGAGACCACAACTAAATTGACAATTGGTTATTTAGAGAATGGATGCTTCCGGAGTGACAGCCGGTTATGGGTGTTTCCCTTGATTTCCTTGTGGATTTGTGCTCTCCTTCCTTGGAGATGTGTTTGATTGCTCTTTTGTTTTGTTCTTGTAATTTGTTTTCTTTCTTTTCCATTGTATGGATTGCTTATTCTTGGGTTTAATCAATTTACCTTACCCAAAAAACTAAATGATAAAGCACAGCAAACCTCACCTGTCAAAAAGTCGTGCAACGTATTTGGTAATTATTTTCAAGAAATATTTGAATGCTCCTTAAGAGTAACAAAGAGATAGTTCTACTCACCCATGAATTAGCTCAGGTATTTGCAACCCATGAATCAAAGTTTACGTCAAAGACAAGTTACAGACCAATGAAGTAGCTCAGGTATTAACTCTTTCTTCACAGGTTAGGTTTTTTCAAACTTGTTCTAATAGAAGAAGATGTAATGCTCGATTGAAAGACAATAATTTGTATAATAAGTTTATGCATGGAATTTAGAAGACGTGTGTCAATAGCTGTAACTCTCACATTGGCCAAAACCATGAAAATTCACTAGAATGGACCACACAGTTCATGAACAAAACAACTAGCTTTACCATCTTTTTTAGAAGATTCCCAAGTAGCCAATCAAGGGCCAGCAGTATGTGTCAAGATCTACTTTTTGGCAAAGGCAAAGAGCACCCCACAGAAAATTTCCTGAATCTTGCATGGCTTTTCTTAAAACTAGCCCTGCCAGAAACAAAAAGAAAGAATATTTAAAAAAAGGAACAAACAAGTCTTTTTAATATGGAAGAACTTTATGGTACGTAATAGCAATCAAGAAAATGCCAAGAAGAAACCTTTCAATTGGGATAAGCCAAAATAAGTAGTTTTAGAAGCCACTTGGAAAAGTTTCTCATTTCTTGCAAACAACTTTCCTGCAAACTTTTCAACCACTCCATAAATAATGATTCCTCCTTAAACTACTCCCACGACCTTCTCTTTGGACACTATAGTACACAATACATGATATTGTCAAAAATAAAACTATCGAACATTTTCTTTGTCTTACTCATTTATCATCCACTAAAGGTCCTCTGATGTGGAAAGGCACCTAAAAGTTTCGCTAGAATCTCATACTTTTCAGAATGAAGAAACTAGAGGGGCCTCAATAAACTATTTGATTGCACCGGATTCAGTGTCTTATCAAACTAGTGAACGTAAGACAATATACATGTCAATTGTAGTGTTTAATATTCTTTTAAAAGATTTACTTTTAGATTATTTCATTGGAAGTCTTACATTACAGCTGCAGCATACAAATTTATTTCGCATTGAAATACATAGTTCTCAGTATTATCCATACGATCACTAGGAACATAAACTGAAACATTCTGAAGCCAACTCATAAAAATATGTCTCGAGTGTTATACAGTGCAAATTGCCTTCCTAATTTATGTGTTTACACAGAAAGGACCTATGTTTAGACACATGTGAAAAGCAGAATTAGGAATTAGCAGACTGCTTCGTATTGTAATTAGTAAGCCACAAGTTGCTGATTAAAACTTTTCCTTTTATCCCTAATTTCTTCCCACCAATTTGATCATTTATGTCAAGTTTATATTTGTTTAGAAAATTGGTTTAAAGCGTGGTCCTGCAGAAATTCTATTCCATGAATTCTGCTTCTAAAGGCCAAAATGGCCCCCTAGAAAATAAATGCATTTATATCCTACATAAATTTGACTAGTGTGGAAAAACAGAAATATATGATGAAATGGTAAGCAATGACTCTAAATGTTGCTTCCACATTAACCTTCTAAGAGACCAAGAGGCAATCTTGCTTTGTTTTGCAGAGATTCACAAATTTCTACCGTCAAATTCTTAACCCCACTATAACTAATGAAGGACAAGTATGATGATGCCTTATAACAATGCATTCCACCACCTTACTAGGAAACAATATTTGCAATTCAAAAAAGAGAAAGGCCAAGCACAAAAGCCTAGTACTCCTGCTGTAAGGATCCCTTCGAACAACTGAACAATCTTATGCTACTCTTTACGACATTCTTCCTTAAACATCTACATCATCCTCAAATATATGTTATGGAAGTAAATATTATCATAAAAGTATATTAGACTTCTCAATCATGTTTAATGAGAACACTGCACTATCAGGTTGCATATCTATGCTTCTATTGTTGCTACAGTGAAGTAATGAGCAAAAAAATTTGTAGTCGCCTCTGGCACTTAGTATTCATATGAAACCCGGCTTTACCTGTTCAACTGCTAGTAACCAAATAACCACAGAAGTTTCAATCAGATATAATATATCAATTATCTGTCCATCCATGGAAAATGTAGAGAGATGTGCCTGTTTCACCTACCACCTTTTCATTCAATAGCAGAAATCACATCAAGCTCATAATCCTCCCTTTCTCCAGGCATTAAAGGACTTTAATGGCAAAAGGTTGTCCCTTTAAGATCCAAAAGAACTCTGCGTAGTACACCATTCAGTGAGCTACAAGACCAAGTTTTGCAGTCCAAAAGCATAACAAAGCCAAAATTCTGAAACTTCTGAGAATGTAGCTAACCATGATTAGATTGACAAACAAAAGGAGGTCAAATGAAGCCTCAATGCATGTGCATCCCAGCCTCCTCAATTAGCAGAGAAAGTGACTCTAACTCTTGGTATATGTCTTTTGTTCGAGTATGAGACTTGTCATTATATGAGAAGCAAGAGACACTTCCATTTATATCAATCCAACTACATCCCAGTTCTTTCTTTAATTGGTTTTGTTTTAGCTTTGCTCTGACTTGTGCTGCATCCTCCCACATGCCACGTGCAGAATATATATTTGATTGTAACACACACATCCCCACATTAGAAGGTTGACAAAATAAAAGTCTTTCCGCTATTGAATCACTTAATTCATATCTTCCATGTATACTACAGGCACTAAGCAATGTTTCCCAGGCATATGCTGGAAGATCCAGAGGCAATTGATTGACTAATTCAAAGGCTTCAGCAAGCAAACCTGATCTACCAAGGAGATCAATCATGCATGCGTGGTGTTCTGGCTTTGGAGCCAGATTCCACTTCTCCATTAACTGTAAATATTTCAAACCTTCACTGACTAGTCCAGAATGAGCACAGGCAGTCAAGAGAACCAAGAAAGTGACATGATCAGGTTGACATCCAGCATAAGTCATATGATGAAAAAGATCAAGGGCTTCCTTGGCAGAACAATGATGCGCTTGAGCCACCATCATGGCATTCCATGCTGCAGTATCATGATTATCCATTGTTTTAAATACTAGAGAGGCATCATTCATGAAGCCACATTTAGAATACATGGATATCAACGAACTCATCACCATGCTATCATTTGTGTAACCAATCTTGACAACAAAGCCATGCATTGCTTTTCCCCAACCCTGTATCGCGAGAGTGCCACAGATGGATATCACAGCAGTTAAGGTACCCTGATCAGGCTTGAACCCGCCAGACAACATTTGTACATATAAAACCAATGCCTCTTCAGTTTGATATCCCAAAATCATTGTGTTCCATGACGTCTCATCCTTGCTTGGCATCTCCCTAAAAAACTTATGAGCAGTACTAATATCATCTTGCTGAAGATAAGCCCATACCATTAGATTCCAAGAGACTATATTCCTCTTAGGCATTCTCATAAATAGATCAAGAGCCTCCTCCAGTTTTCCATTATGAACAAAACCAGTGAGCATTGAGTTCCACGCGACAATATCCTTGTGGGGCATTTCATCAAATAATTCTTGAGCTGATTCAATTCTTTTGTGATCCAAATAACCCTTGACCATCACAGTCCAAGCAACTGCATCCTTCTTGGGCATTTCCTCAAACAGTCCCCTAGCTCTATTAACCTCCCCCACTCTCATAAAACACGTCATCATACAAGTCCAAGAAACCACATCACGTTTAACCATTCTCATAAACAAATCATATGACTTTTCAATCTGCCTTGAATCGCCATATCCAGCCAACATAGCATTACAAAGCAACAGACTTTTACTTGAAGCTTCATTAAACAAGTTCTCAGCTTCTTCCACAGCCCCGTACCTAAAATATCCTTCGATCATTGTCATCCACGAAACATCATTCTTCACGGGCATTGCATCAAAGAGTGCTCGACCTTCCTCAATCCTGCCGCAGCTCACATACCCCGAAATCATAGAATTCCAGCACGCCACATTCTTCTCTCGGACTAAATCAAACAGCCCTCTCGCCTCCTCCAACCTCCCATTCTTCGCATACCCACTCAACATCGCGGTCCAAGAAACAACATTCTTAACTGGCATTGCATCGAAGACTTCACGAGCCTCGCGAATCATCCCATTCTTGACGTACCCCGAGATCATGCAGTTCCATGAGACCACATTCTTGCGGGGCATTTCGTCGAACAACTTGCGAGCACTTTGTACATCGCGTTTCTTTAAACAACATGTGATTCTTGAGTTCCATTGGAACAAAGGGCTTGCTTCAACGCTTAAACAACGAAGTAGAGAGAACGCATCACTGAAATTCTTGCCGAAAATCAATGGCCTTCGCGAGAATTTTACGAACATATGTCCAGAAAATATTTATGTAAATATCAGAAATAAAGTTAATTGACGCGAAATGTTGCCGAAAACAGCAACTATTTTTTCAGTTATATGTATGTACTTTGATCAACTTTTTCAGACTCTGTTTTATCAGAAAATTTGTTCATCCGACCTTTCAAGTTTTCTTTTAATTTAATAGTCCTCAATTTTTTTTTTTTTTTTTAAGTTAAATATCCAATGTGGCATAATTTTCTTTTTTTTTTAAGTTAAATATCCAATGTGGCATAATTTAAAGGTCAATAAAGTGAACTAAAAACTTCAGGATTGGACGGGGGTCGATTTGTAAATAAATAATTTTATAATTTATACTATATCGATCAATCGATCGTTTATACGTGTTGCTTAATCGATCAAAACATGTCGCTTAATCGATCACAACATGTCGCTTAATCGATCACAACATGTCGCTTGATCGATTAAGCCATGTCGCTTAATCGATTCAAATAAGTCGATTAATCGATCTTAATAAGTCGATTAATCGATTATACTATATCGCTCGATCGATCTTCATATATCGATTGATCGATCATATTATATCGATTGATCGATCATAGTGTATCATCATAATAGACTCCCGCGCGGTACACTTTCTTAGTTCCTTCTCAGAGACGTTTCACATTCCTCCTTCCTCATCTCTTCTCTTCCTTCTCATCTCAGTTGGAATCCATTCGAGAACTCAAAAAATCGTCGTGAAACCCTGATAAAATCCCAAAAAATTTAATTCTCCCCTCTTTGTCTCGTCGATTTCCCAAAAAAATCCCTTGAAAACTTTAATCACGTTTACCCTTTACTACAAGACCTGTTAAAAATGGAAGAAAGGAAAGACCAACAAATCGATGCTGTACCACAAGAAGCACAACAGCCATTGGTGAACGAGCCACTGGTGAACGAGCCACTGGTGAACGAGCCGTTGACGAACGAGCCAGTGGTTAACGTGGAAACCGGTGCTGCTCCACAAGAAGAACTGGTACTTTAATCCATTATTTGCACATGAAGAATTAATGCTCGTCTTTCAACCGTAACCGTTGGTCGATTGTCATTGTCGATTGATCGATTGATCGATTTTAATGTCGATTAAGCGATTGTCCTTATCGATTTAGGGTTTAGGATTTAAGGTTTTGCACTATTAACTGATTTTTGGTGTTTTGTTTGAACATAGGAAAATAAAGAAGAGGATGTTCCAGTTGATGATGAGCTATCCATTCCATCTTGTTCGCGGTCTATCAGCTTTAATAGTTACCAACTCCGGACAATATTGGATGACATCAAATACTTCCCAGTGAGGGTGACTGTGAGATCTTCTGTTGCTAAGCTTCGGAAAATGGAGGAAGTTTTAATGGGTTTGGGAGAGAATATGTTGTCGAGGTTCTCTGAAACCTATTTTGGCCATTTATTACGTATGACGAATTTCTGGTCATTTTCTGGACAACTCTGCCATTACCTTATGCTCCGTCAGATTCAGTGCAAGAAGAAGTGGGAGCTATGGTTTGCCATCGACAACAAACCCATTCGTTTTGGCATGCCGGAGTTCGCCATAGTCACAGGTCTGAATTGTGGTCCCCTCCCTCCCAATAATGAAATGGACAAGATGAGAAACGACGAGAAGAGCAAAAATTTCTTGCAGAAGGTTCTGGGTAATAAGAAACAATCAGTAAAAATTCCAGACTTGGAAGAATGCATGAAAAAGAGAAGTTTTTCGGCAGAAGACAAGTTCAAACTATGTCTCGTATGGTTTGTTCATACATTCCTTTTGGCCAAGGACAACCACAAAAACGTGAACGAAGACCTTCTTCTCTTTGTCAACAATCTGGAATTTTTCAATTCTTATCCATGGGGAAGGGAGTCGTTTGTGATGACAATGGAGTCTCTCCGGACAAGAGAATTGAAGAAAAAATATTTCCAATGGGTTCAAAAAGGAGAAGACTTCCGAAAAACAGAGTCCTACAATATTGTCGGATTTCCTTGGGCCTTACAGGTAAACTCATATTTCTATTCAAATATCGATTGATCGATCATTATAATCGATTGATCGACTAAATGTATCGATTGATCGATTTATGTTGTAGATCAATCGATCTTTATATCGATTGATCGATACATTTAGTCGATTGATCGACTGTTGTATCGATTGATCGAATGTGTTGTCGTCGATCGATCGATACCTAGTATCGAGTGATCGATTGCATTTGTCGATCAAACGATACACTATCGATTGATCGACTGTGTGACATCGATCGTTCGATATGATTTATCGATTGATCGATACATGTTGTCGATTGATCGATGTTTTGAAAATTTTCAGGATATTCCTTAATTGATCGATTTGTTTCTTTGCATTTAGGCTTGGGCTTATGAGGCTATCCCTGCTTTTGAGAACATCGGGGTGCCCATGGTTCCAGATGAGGATGATCCGTTGTTGCCACTTCCAAGAATTGTGAGGTGGCATGCCACAAAATCGGAAAAGTTGCCTTTTGAGATGGTTGAAGATGCAATCTCAAAATGCAAAGAGGTGGTCGTGAGTCCCTTCCTACACCCAATAAAGAGGGAGTTGAGAGAGCCGTACATGAGATTATTTGATGATCTGCAAGAGATTTCTGACGATCTAATCGATCAACTCACTCGAGACTTGGAAGAGATTACAGAATTGAGGTCTCCTTCTGAGCATGATGCTGACTTAATTGAGTTTAAACGCGAAGGGGCGCCACATTTCCAGCATCATGAGGAAGCGACAGTCTCAAGAACCCCACCTCCCTCCCCAAAACCAAGCCTGAATAGAACTCCTGCCCCCAAACCAAGCCTGCCTCTTGAGGAAGACATTCGTCCACCATCATCGTGTGCGCATCACGATGAAATAATGGAACAATTGAAATGCATCAACAAGCAAGTCACTTCAGCTCAACCCAAGGAAGTGAGGGAGTCTCCATCTTCATCGTGTGCACATCATGATGAAATCATTGAACAACTGAAGTCTATCAAGGAGCAAGTCACTTCTGCCCAACCCAAGGAAGCCGGTGCGTATCCATCATCGATTGAAATTATGGAAAAAATTAAAAGCATTGATGATGGAATTCTCGGGTTGAAAAATTTTCTGACTGAACGAATGGAGAAGACAGAAAAAAGAATTGACTTGCTGTATGCATTGGTGGACAAGAAATCGGAGAGAACGAAAAAGAAAAGCAAATACGCGAAGTCTCCGTTCACTCAAGAGGGTGGGAAAGGGAAGAAAGCGAAAGTGGCTGCCCAACCATCCAAGCCTGATTTGTTTACGCCACTTGATTCAAAAAGGTTATCTGACTTCTTACAGTGGTATGAATCAGACCCAGAAGGCAAAAAGGTTTATGGTAAAATGGGGACGTTGGACAAGCCATTTTTCCACACGCTTTTGGGTGAAGGCCTATGGCTCCAATCAGAGGTAAGTTACAGTTTTTGTTCAATAAAAATAAACAATCGATTGATCGATTATTGTGTCGATTGATCAATATATATATATCGATGGATCGATGTTTATTATCGATTGATCGATATATATTGATAAAATAAAATTAGAATTGTCGATTGATCGATATTTTTACTCGATTGATCGATACATTCATCGATCGCTCGATATTTGTTTATCGATTGATCGATACATTCATCGATCGCTCGATTTTTGTTTATCGATTGATCGATAGGTTCATCGATTGATCGATTTTTTAGTCGATTGATCGATATATATTGATAAAATAAAATTAGAATTGTCGATTGATCGATATGTTTACTCGATTGATCGATACATTCATCGATCGCTCGATATTTGTTTATCGATTGATCGATACATTCATCGATCGCTCGATTTTTGTTTATCGATTGATCGATAGGTTCATCGATATTTATTTCCTTATTAAATTCTTGACATATTTTTTTTATTTTTGCAGCATATCGACGAAGCTCTATGTCTTATGAGGATTAGACAGAGGAATTATCCAACTTTGTATGATCAAGACGTAGGTTTTGTCGATTGTCAGTTTATGCAGCTGCTAGAACATGCTTATGATCGGCTTCTTGTTGGAGTGGAACCCTCCAAAGTTGATAGCTGTAGGTGCACCGACAACGAGTCTTTGAATAATGCAATCGAACTCATGCATATTATCCCGAAATTATTAGACTATGCAAATGGCAATGAACCAAAATATGCCGACCCATGGGTGGAATTCAAGAAAGTCTATGGGGTGTTGAACATACAGAATCAGCATTGGGTTGCCGTCGCATGGATTTTGGATAAGGGGGAAGTGCATGTTCTAGATTGCAACAATAAAGTTTGTCGGGGTCCAGAGCTTAAGAAGCTGCTCGCACCAGCATGTTTATTATTCCCCAAAGTCTTGAGAGAGACGGGTCACTTTGGGGCGTTGGGCAAGCTGCTTGAACAAAAATGGAGTTTACATCTAGACAAATGTCCATTTAATAAGCGAAGGTATTTATTTTCTTTTTTATGTAATGTATCCCATTTCCTCTCTTCTTCTTTCTTTTTGTTCTCATATATGTGCTTCATATATTTTTGCAGTGGGGACTGTGGGATGTATGCATTAAAATTCATCGAATTTCACTTGATCGGCACCGCGATGGACAAGTTGAACGACGATAACATCATCGAGTTCCGGAAGCGGTTAGCTGCTGAAATGTTCTTTGGAAAAATGGATCCACTTGTCCCTACTTGAAACACTGTAAAATTGCTTCTGTGTAAATTTTGTAAATTGTAATTGTTTTTTGAGATGCGTAAATATTGAGATGTGTAATTGTAATTGTAAATTTTGTAAATTGTAATTGTAAATTTTGTAAATTGTAAATATTGAATCATAATATTTATTGAGATGTGTAAATATTGAATCATAATAATCGATCAAGCGAACTTGATAATCGATCAACCGATCACAACAAGATTTAGAATATTGCAAAAATCGATCCATCGATCTTTATAATCGATCTATCGATGACTATAATCGATCAACCGATCACAGCAAGACTTGAAAATGATATCCAACAACAAAAATCGAACAATCGATCTTTGTAATCGATCAAGCGATCACAACAAGATTTAGAATATTGCAAAAATGGATCCATCGATCTTTGTAATCGATCTATCGATTCTGGTAATCGATCAAGCGATGACTATAATTGATCAACCGATCACAGCAGGACTAGAAAATGTTATCCAACAACAAAAATCGAACAATCGATCTCTGTAATCGATCAAGCGATCACAACAAGATTTAGAATATTGCAAAAATGGATCCATCGATCTTTATAATCGATCTATTGATTCTGGTAATCGATCAAGCGATGACTATAATCGATCAACCGATCACAGCATGACTAGAAAATGTTATCCAACAACAAAAATCGAACAATCGATCTTTGTAATCGATCAAGCGATCACAACAAGATTTAGAATATTGCAAAAATGGATCCATCGATCTTTATAATCGATCTATCGAATCTGGTAACCGATCAAGCGATGACTATAATCGATCAACCGATCACAGCAGGACTAGAAAATGTTATCCAACAACAAAAATCGAACAATCGATCTTTGTAATCGATCAAGCGATCACAACAAGAATATTGAACAAAACAGCAATCGAGTAATCACATCAAGAGATCACATCAAGGAGTATTGTTTATACATGTCATACTATAGTATGATTAGATATATATCTATTATGTATTGCAATTGTATATATATGTCATACTATAGATATATATATTTTTATATTATGATTAGATATATATGTATTATGTATTGCAATTGTATATATATGTCATACTATAGATATATATATTTTTATATTATGATTAGATATATATGTATTATGTATGTATTGCAATTGTATATATATGTCATACTATAGTATGATTAGATATATATGTATTATGTATTGCAATTGTATATATATTTCATACTATAGATATATATATATATATTTATTGATTAGATATATATGTATTATGTATGTATTGCAATTGTATATATACGTCATACTATAGATATAGATATTTTTATATTATGATTAGATATATATCTATTATGTATGTATTGCAATTGTATATATATGTCATACTATAGTATGATTAGATATATATGTATCATGTATTGCAATTGTATATATATGTCATACTATAGATATATATATTTTTATATTATGATTAGATATATATGTATTATGTATGTATTGCAATTGTATATATATGTCATACTATAGTATGATTAGATATATATGTATTATGTATTGCAATTGTATATATATGTCATACTATAGATATATATATTTTTATATTATGATTAGATATATATGTATTATATATGTATTGCAATTGTATATATACGTCATACTATAGATATATATATTTTTATATTATGATTAGATATATATGTATTATGTATGTATTGCAATTGTATATATATGTCATACTATAGTATGATTAGATATATATGTATTATGTATGTATTGCAATTGTATATATACGTCATACTATAGATATAGATATTTTTATATTATGATTGGATATATATGTATTATGATGTATATAGCTAGTTGTGGTGATATATAGTATGTCAGACTAGATATATATATATATATATATATATATTTGTATTATATATAAATATGTCATACTATAAATATATATATATATATATATATATAGTTTATATTATGATTGAATACAAGTTGTGGTAATATCGATCAATCGATACATTGTGTCGATTGATCGATTGTATCACTGGATTGCTCGATTTTTTTGTCAACTGATCAACTTTTTTCTTTGCTTTAAGGCGTGGATATATCGATCCATCGACAAATAATGTCGAATGATCGATTTACTTTGTCGATTGTTCGATATTTAATGTCGACTGATCGACTTTTTTCTTTGCTTTTAAGGCTTGGGCCTCTGAAATTGGTCAGAATACAAGTTGTGGTAATATCGAGCAATCGATAGCTTATGTCGAGTGATCGATGTACATTGTCGATTGTTCGATATTCCATGTCGACTGATCGATTTTTTTTTTTTTTTTTTGGTTCCAACACTTGTGCTTTTGAAATTGGTCAGAATACGAATGGGTATATCGATCAATCGATAACGTATGTCGATTGATCGATGAAATGTGTCGATCGTTCGATATTCCATGTCGACTGATCGACGTTTTTCTTTGCTTAAGGCTTGGCCTTCAGAAATTGGACAGAATACTACAAGTGGAGATATCGATCAATCGACATAATATATCGATCGGTCGATGTCTTATGTCGATTGATCGATTTAATATGTCGATTGTTCGATATATAAACACAAGAATTTGATTCAAAATAGACTTTTGATGATCAACTTGAAATTCCCTTTATTAAAAGTAGTGATATTTACAGGCACAAACTTGATCATAAACTACAAATGCTAACATCCACACTTTTCAGTTATTTGTAAGGGGTTCTTTGCAGGTTCCTTTCTTGTGACCTGGCTTATTGCATCGTCCGCACTTGTTCTTCTTCTGATGAACCTCACAAGCAGTTGGGATCCTCTTGACTCTTTTCCTGCCTTTTGATGGATTTACATGAGAAGGATCAATGATAATATCTTTTATCGATTCAGGAACCACCCACAAATCCTCCGGAGGAATAGGATAGATTGTTTCTGCATAAGCATGCAAAAACTCATCAGTTCTATATGCAGAAGAGCATGCTGAGTACAATCTCATACCAAAATCGGGCAAATTCTGATGTCTAAAAGCAGCTATGGCATGAGGGCATGGGACCCTATCAATATCAAATACTTTACAGCTGCATCGATTATTGTTAAGATCAACAACAACATTCGGACCGTAGCCACACACATGGTACTCATGCACATTGAGTTGTACAACGTCAAGAGATGCTGAGTTTTCCAAACTGTCACGAAGTTCACTTTCTTTTGATGGAACCAATCGTGTATTGCATTTAACCATCTCCGTACGACGGTCACAAAATCACTCTGACAAGATTTATTGGATTGCGTTAAAAAGAGCATCAATTGGAAATTCCCTTTCGTTTAGAAGTCTTGAGTTGATAGACTCCGCAATATTAGTCGTCATAATATTATACCTATTACCAGGAAAATAAGCTCTACTCCAACGCACGAAGCCAATATCTTTTTTGAGGTAGTCAGCCACTTTACTTTTAAGTTGGCGTATTTGGCTGAAATGTTGTTGGAACTCACCAACTGTGTAAGATTTAGCTGCCGAGTAATATAGATTAAGGATATCACCGCATCTAAACTTTTGCTTCAAGTTCTCGGCAATGTGTTTCATGCAATACCCATGATGTGCTAAAGGATAAACACGTTGCACAGCCTTCTTGATAGAGCCGTGTCTATCGGATATTATGCATATCTCGTGACAATCGGGAATTATATCTTCTAGATTTTTAAAAAACCACTCCCATGAACGGTCATTCTCAGAGTTAACCACAGCCCATGCAATAGGATAAATATGCTTCTCACTGTCTTGTGTAGTGGCCACTAGCAATGTACCGCCATACTTTCCTTTAAGAAAGCATCCATCAACAACTATTACCTTCCTCATAAATGAAAAACCACGTATGCATTGGCCAAATGCTACAAAAAAGAATTGAAACTGATTTTTAGAGTTGACCACCAAATCTGTCTTGGTTCCGTTATTTTCTGACTCCAACATGAAACGATAGGCCTCAAGAACTGCATACCCATGCTCTGCTGTTCCCCTCACAAAATCCTTTGCAAGTTGTCGCCCTCTCCAACATTTCCAATAACTCACAGAACATCCTAAATTTTTTTCTACATAAGTCTGCACTGCGCTAGGTGTGAGTCCTTCCCCTTTGACAAATTGGTCCTTGACACATTCTCCTATGAGATTGGCCGATGCTTGGGGATGTTGGCCTGATATATGATCCAGCCCACATGTGTGCTCACTAATATATTTCTTGACAATAAATTTCTCCGAATTCATATACTTACAACAACGAATCCACCACTTGCATGTTGGGCTCACACATGCTACAACATATAATGATTTGTTTAATCTTTTGACGGAATACTCAAACTTTGCTTTCACAGCAATGAGTTGAATTTTTCTTACTACTTCGGCTTTGTTATTAAACAAACACCCCACTTGAAACTCCGACCTATCATCAAACGCATGTCGTGATTGACTTCCTATCACGCTCCTATCACTTGAAACATGTTATTTATAAATGGGTTCTTCTGCGACATCAAAATCCACTTCATGTAGTTCTTGAGTCGTAGCGACATCTTCATGGACCATAACATCATTGTGAAGCAGTTCCTCTGTGTATTGCTCCTCCACATTGTCATTGTCACCAATTGATGTACAACCATATACTGGATTTTCATTGTTCAAATAATTGTCATTATTGTAAAAGTTGAAACCATCAATATTCGACTTGAACACCGACACTTTTAGAATTGGTCTCCAACCCTCACTAGCAACATCAGCAAAGTATACCTTCAAATCATCATCCGACTTTATTTCAGCTGGATGTGTTATGTGTGGTGGAGGAGGTGCCTTTGTTATCATATACTTCACATTAACATTAGCCCGTGAACAACTTAGTTGCCCCTTCTCAATAATTTTATCAATCAAGCTATTGAAAGAAATGTCTTTAGTAACAACAAGAGGTGTCGTTACTTTGCATTTCCCTGTCCACTTAAAACAAGCCTCTTCTTCTACCCACTCGCCAAATTCAACACCTACAACAAATTCTTCCTCCATATTTGCTGCCAAATACCTATATTATAAGATAACAGAAATGTAAAATTATCACGAGCGCCAAAAAATAATAATAATAAAAACGATCGATGGACAGAAAACAAAGGATCGATTAATCGATATAACATGGTCGATTAATCGATGCAAAGATAAAAAGATCGATTAATCGATATATTATGGTCGATTAATCGATGACAAATACATCGATTAATCGATATCAAATGGTCGATTAGGCGATATAAAGACAAGAAGATCGCTTAATCGATATTTTATGGTCGATTAATCGATATATGTGGTAGAAGATCGATTAATCGATATATTATGGTCGATTAATCGATGACAAATACATCGATTAATCGATATCAAATGGTCGATTAGGCGATATAAAGACAAGAAGATCGCTTAATCGATATTTTATGGTCGATTAATCGATATATGTGGTAGAAGATCGATTAATCGATAAATGTTGTCGATTAATCGATCACAAATACATCGATTAATCGATATAGGATGGTCGATTAAGAGATCGACCATTCACACAAGATCGCTTAATCGATATCTCATGGTCGATCAAGCGATCACATGCATCAAGAGATCTCTTAATCGATAAGTTACGGTCGATCAATCGATCACACAAGGTTTAACTGTTTCACTTCCCTGTGCACGGGATCGCCATTAATGGTGAACCACCAACCCAACTGTCGAATTAATGGTTATTTTCCAAAACCCATTATGAAATGATGCAATAATGATGCTCTATACAGAATGTACTACTCAAATCTAGTATTAAAACCACAAAAAAGGGCGTTCTTACCTTAAGTAGTTACGTCTTTTTTGTGAAGAAACTCTTGTACAGTTTGTCTACCAAGAAATCGCAGGTTGTCTGAGAAATCGCAGGTTGTCAATATTCGACTACAATGTGGAAGGAAAAATACTACCCAAAGAAATCGCAGGTTGTCTGAGAAATGAGACGAGGGTTTTGATCGTGGGTTGCAATATTCTTGGTTTTAGGGGTTAAAATATAATGTCTAAAAGTTAGATGATTATTTATCTAAATCTCATTTAATTAGAGTTAATAAACAAAAAGGCTATCTAGCTAAAGATTAAAACTTGAGGGCTATTTAATTAAAAAGAAAACTTGAAAAGGCTATTTAACAAAAACGCCCCTGTTTTATCTATGTATGTATATTATAAAAATCGAATAATTTAGGATGTTAAAAAATATAAAAAGAAAAAGAAGAAATAGTTAGCAATTTTCATTGTTTTCTTTCAATTCGTGGTACAAAAATAATTTATTAAATAAATTGTAAATTATTTGTAATTGATGAGGCATATTTCCGTCCCACATCAGTTGGAGACGAATTACTTGTGCGCTATAAGAGCCCAAGTCCTCTCTTACCTTACGGGGCATCTTTTGGGATAAAACCCCCCTGTGGTTCAAGGAAAACCCTCGAGGTATCTGCGACAGGCGGGACAATATCTCGCAGGGGAGGCCATCGTGTGGAAGGTACGGGGATGGGTTCATCATTTGGCGCCCAATGTGGGGCCGCTAGGCTCCGCCCAAATCCCTCGTCTACGGGTTTTATGATGTAGCACCAGTTCGTCCCACATCGAGTGGAGACGAGGGGTTTGGCTGCCTTAAGAGCGCCAGTTCCTCTCCACTCTGTAAACGCGTTTTGAAAACCCGCCTGGCCTGACGAGATCCGTCTTAATGACTAGCAGGCGGGACAGTATCTGTACATGAAGCTATCGTGTGGCTGTTACGGATATGGGCTCATCAGTGGTGCTCTTGTTGAGAGGCCGATATTGGCTTTGATCGCTCAAGCTCCTCGACTGGGGGGCTTATGATGTAGCACTAGTTCATCCCACATCGAGTGGAGACTAGGGGCTTGGCTGCCTTAAGAGCGTCAATTCCTCTCCACTGTGTAGACGCGTTTTGAAAACTCCCCTGGCCTGACGGGATCCTTCTTAATGGCTAACAGGCAGGACAATATCTATACAAGAGGCCATCATGTGACTGTTACGGATATGAGCTCATCAATAATGTATTGATTTTCTTTTAAAATAATCATATAATATTATACAAAGAATGACTTTTTTATTGAATTTTTTAAAAGTAAAAATAGTTGGAGTGATTTAAAATTTATTATACCTTGTTATTTACATATTTCAAATTATGATAGACAACAAATCAAAATATGTGTGGAAGTACATAATTTTATTAAATCATTGATAAAAATGATGGATTTATTTTTAATTAATATCATATGTTCTCAATTTACTTACAAAGATATATATGTGCATATTTTTTTCTTGGATTTAATTTGATGATACTTGAATTTTTGGGACAAATTTGTTATAACGGTACATATAATAGTTTTACATTCTTCTTTCAATATTAAGAAAAATTCAAAATTCTTTGGTTTATGTTGTGTTTTTAGCATTTCATTTAATTATTTAATTAACATTTTTAAGTTTTTTAGTAATTCATAAAAATAATACAATGTCATGATAGGTACCAATATTCTAATTTGTGAATTAACCAAAATGTATTTTCTTATTCTAATGATATAAAAATGTATAAGTAATTACTAGTACTTGAACCGTGTACCTCCACCTTAGAAAAAAAAAATTGCCACTAATTCAATTCATAAGTTGGTTGTATGATTTTTTTTTTTGTTTTTAAATTCATTATATAATTATGATTTTTTTTAAATAATCCAACGGATATTCCGGGGGAAAATTTTGTTTTTAAATTTATTATATAATTGTGATTTTTTTAAATAATCCGCCGGATATTTTAGGGGGAAAATTCCTTCGAAATATATTTTAAAAAGAAAATTTAATTTTGTATTTATTAGGGATTGAACTTAGGACATCTTCCTTAAAAGTGTAATATTTTGCTACTAAGCTAATCGCAAATTTGTTCATATATGGTTTTTTTTCCTTTATAGTTATTATATTATTAATTTTTTTGAAAAAAAAAACTCCAGCAATTTTTTTTATTTTTTGAATTTCTGACGAGATTTCCGCCAGAAATCAGCCGAATTCGTCCGGTGGAATTTTTTCCCCCGAAAAACACAATTTTTTTGTACTGGAATGTTTTTTATTAAAGAGAAAAAAATAAACGCTTCTCTTCTAAGAAAAACCCATCCAAACGGGTTGTTAATAGTTTTTTTGTTCGGAAGTTGCTTGGCATGGTAGTGGATTAGGTGTGTGATTTCTCTATATATGAGGTAACAGAGATGAATCGGTGGAGAAAGAGGTCAAAGTGAGAGTGATGGGGGTGTAGATTGTCGTTAAAATAGTTGTTATTATATGGGAGGTCAATTTAGTGGCAATGGCGGATGAATAAAGCCTAGTCGTGGTGAAACTCGGGCAAAGGTGGTAGTGCATGTACATTGATGAAAACAATGAAAGATCCAGCGAAAAACATAGACATGATAAAGCACTAGATGCAATGACAATAATGTGATTAAAAAATGTTTCTTCTTTTATTCTCATGAAAATTGGCGATAGTGGCAATAGTGCTGGAATGTAGAATTGTAATATGGAGAACTAGAATTCTAACCTCTCATGTTTACCATATATAATAAATATTGGGAGCATTTATAGTGGAAAGTGTTGTGAGTGAAGTACAATTTTTTAATGTGTAATCATGATTATGCGCTAATTGTCAATTGTATAGGCACCTGGGTTAAAGTAAGATGTGTTATATACTGAGCCCCCGATACAAATACATTAAGGAGGTGATATCAACCTAGGGCGTATGGTGCTTCAAAGTGATTGAATGAACACATGGATGGTGTGGGTTAATTAATCATTCTATGTCACATCAAATGTGATGCACTTGATAATATGTAATTTGGTTATTAACTAAAACAGCCACAAATACAATGAGAAGTAAGAGTGGTATTCAAATTATTCTGTATTTGTTACTTTATCTGTATATAACACCTACTTACCTTATGGCTAAAAATTTAGTCAATCAAATTTATCACAAGAAAGAATATGTGAGAAGACATAAAAATAATTATATACGAATTATAGTACCTAAATATGATGTTATCATGTGCACACATGAATGAAAGAATTTTAAACCATAAGAACGTATATATTTTATTCAACACAAAAGTATATAAAAGATACATTTTATTAAAAATATGTATGTACAAAATATTTAATTAGTACTACCTTTGTTTAAATTTTAATAAAAATGCATAAAAAATATAACTAAATTATTGTGGGGGGGGGGGGGGGGAGCGCGATTTGTGTCTAGGGAAAAGATATTATTAAATAATATAAAAACTATAATTAATTATACATATTAAATAGTATGATATTTATCAACCGGCCTTAACTCAATTGGTAGAGCGAAGGATTGTAGTAGTGTTATAGCAATTCCTAGATCCCTGGTTTGAATCCTGTAGGTCGGAATGTTCTTCCATGAAAAAAAAGTAACAAGATAATTTTTATTATTTATATATAGAGCCCGTTTGGATGGGCTCTTTTTGGAGGAGAAACACTTTTTCTTTGAAAAAAAGCATTTCAAAGGAGAAAAAAAAAATTATGTTTGGATGGGTTTCTTGAAAAAAGCAGAAGCCTAGAAAAAAGCCACTATTTAGAAGCTATATAGAGTAGTTTCAAATATAAATACCTTTTAAATTATTTTTATTATTGCATCCAAATACAAAACTATTTGGCTTAAAAAAAACTCTATTATAAAAAAAATAACTCGAAAAGCACTTTTTTTAATCACATTTAAGGCCCGTTTGGATGAGCTTAAAAAAAAGTGCTTCTCGAATGGTGCTTTTTATAGTAGAGCTTTTTTTTAAAGTCAAATAATTTTGTGTTTGGATACAATAATTAAAAGTGCCTTACAAAGTGTTTTTATTTAAAGCTACTCTAGGGTAGCTTCTGAAAAAAACCCTTTTTGGCTTTTTTCTGACTTCTGTTTTTTTTCAAAAGCCTATCCAAACATAATATTTTTTCTTCGAAGTATTTTTTTTAAAAAATAAGTGGTTCTTCTTGAAAAAAAAATCCATCCAAATGGGCTCCTAAACAAACTCATAAAGTGTGAGACACTTAAGTGGTCTCTGTAAGTTTATTTACAAAAGTGCCCTTTTACAATACTTCGCTAACTCTCAATTCAATCTCGGACAACCTGTTTTTTTTAATGGTAATCCATGTTCTCTTGAAATTGGGGGTAACTATCACGACTTTTGGAGGAAAAAAAGACAAGAAAAAAAAAAGGAAAACATTATACCCTACTGTGTAGCTGTAATATTTTAGAATTAATTTTGTTTATTGTTTATCATTTATGACACAAGTTTAATTTCTATTTGAATTCTCATTATTTTACCAAGTGGTGATTCTTACTAATCAACTTCTTTTTCTTTACCTAATATTCGTATTTAATTAGTTCAAATCAGCTAATCATTACAAAATATGTTAATGGTTTTAATAATTTTGTATGACTTGAAAAAACATCAAACTTTAAAAGTACAATTTTTAAAAAGTATAAATTAGTCAATATTACACAGTAAATGTATTTTATTTTTAATTTTGCACACATATCTAGTGTACACTAACCGCTAGTTACAATAGTGATTTTTGCAAGGTTAATATCACGAACTTATATTTACTGTATGATGACAACAAAAATCTTATTATACATCATAATAATAATTTTTTTGTCATTAAATTGTTATTATGCATATAATATGTATCACTAAATGTTAATAACTATGATTTTCATAATATATTTTTAATAATGACTAATAATAATAACTTAAAAGTTCATTTTCATTATTAATTTTATAAAAGTCATTTTTGATTGAACAATAGTACATATTACAAGAGAAATATTTGGTCCAACAAAATTTTTATACGAAAAAAAAAATGTAGTATAACATCCAACAAGAACAAAAAAATAAAAGATACTATTTTTTTGTCCCATAATATATGTCATTCTTACATTCCAAAAGTGAATCTATTAGTATTTTTCTTAATATGCACTTTGACTCTAATTAATGTCCTTTGCAAATTCCTAATAAATCTCTCAACAACTCATTAATTATAGGAGTATGCTAGTCAAATTAACATATAATTAATGCTATCAAATTACTTCCTTAATCCACGTGTAATAACCTTAAGGCTTAAACGACAACAATTATGGGACAAAGGAAGTACATTTTTTCAGTTGACAATTAAAAGATATACTCAAAATAATTATGAAATCATAATGAAGAATATACCATTAAAAAATTAAGAAATAAATATATTAACTATTTATTCTTAATTAATAAATATTAGATAAATATATAGATTCTTTAAATGTATGCATACCTCTATATATAAATATTGAAAGCAAATCAAAGTGTTTAACAAAAAAAAAAAAGAAAAAAGAAAGCAAATAAAAGTTGCTACAATGTCCTGTTAAAATTAAAGCAATATAACCATATTTAGCATTGTTCTATATTCATTTGCAATATTGTTATTTTGACAAATTAACTCTACTAACTTGCAGTTGCATATAAAGATAAAGAAAATGCCACTATCAACAAATATTTCTAAATAATTAAAATAATCCCTAATAATTATTAATTTGATAGCTCCTAATAATATGGTAAACCTAACAATTTCATTAGGTTCTATTCATTTTTTTTAATCAAGGATTTTTTATTTATTGATAATATTCCTCTAAAAGAACTAAAATGGTTCTTAATGTATTTAAATTATATCTTAATTCAACATTTTTTTTAAAAAGAGTTCAACATTAGTCGCCACGCATAAAGCGTGTTCTATTTTCTAGTAATTTAAAAGGTTGGATATATCTTTCTTAAAAGATAATGTCAAAACTTTAAAAAAAAATGAAAACGATCATAGTATTACACAAAAATTAATCATTTACGAAATTAATTATTTGTTTGTTATAAATTTTAGAAATATTAAATTTTAAACATCATTCATTTTTTATATTATTCAAATTATAAATTATTTATTTGTTAATGTAATGTAATTATTTTAATATATAAAAATATTCAATTTTTATATTATTCAAATTATAAATTATTTATTGTTTAATTTAATGTAATTATTTTAATATATAAAAATATAAAACTGTTTATATTCTATAGGAAAAATCACGGCAACCATCCCTAAGTTTATGCCAAATTACGAAAATCCTCTAGAACATTTATAATTACCAATACTCCTATGTTTTCACACTGTTGTCAAGGGACAACATACAGCTAGTACACATAAGATTTTTAGATATTTTTTATTAAATTTATTTGTGATTTGTAAACAGAGTAAGTACCGCCCTACTTCACACCCATGGTGAATTAAAATTTAATGAAAACATGAGTTGTGTTTAACATGGAGCATTAGTCCCAATGGTGATTGTTTGACAATGAGTAAGGAATATCTGATTTTCAATCAAATAAGATGTATTTAATACGGGTAAAATATAAATTTAGGACTATGCCACTTGATACTCTTACTAATTCCAACACTATAAATAGCCAAAAACTCATATTTAGAAATGTAACACATTTCAAGCTATTCTATCTTTATATTGCTTTTATTTTAAACTTTTCATATATATTTCTAAACCTGACTCAAGCATAAGAGAATCTATAGTGGGTCACCCCCAACATCCCTTAATCTAAAAGCATGTGGGTCATTTCTTGACTGATGTTGAAGAGGCTCATTTGATTTCGAGACCCAACTCATATATAGGAAGTTCACAAAGGCTCATGGGGACCCTACTGAGGCTCTCAAAATCAACCTTTATTTAACTGAACTTGATTCTAATTACCCATCAAAAAGAAAAAAAAAAAGAAAAAAAGAACTTGATCTTAACTAAAACTCATTCAACATTAGTATCGAACTCATAATTCAATAGATTCTTTATATAAATGTCAACTAAATATAGTAAGTAATTTGCTCTTGATTGTTCAATCATTTGATAGCCAAAATTATTCTTTGATAATCAATTCACTGTTTGCAATTCAGAATTCTGTTGGTAAGTCTGCCATTTATAAAAAAGTTACCAACATATTTCATACATAGACATGGAAAAATTTTACCCAAATTCAGTTTGACCGCATCCAATTAATCATGCAGTAAGTGTTCATATACTCGCTATTTAATTGGTCACTTTTTCTAAATTGTACACCAATTATTTAATAAATATAAAATATTCACCACGTAATTAGTTTTGATGTGATCGACCTCAGTATGAATAAGAATTTCTCGATCAACTTACACTTGTATTTGTTCACACACACCTTGTCATAGGACTAGCCTATTAATTTTGGTACAGACAACCAACAAACATATACATGGTATCTCCATGTACATGGTACCAACATACACTTTTATTTGTTCACACACACCTTGTCATAGGACTAGCCTATTA
The DNA here is from genome assembly GCA_026212405.1 of Petrea volubilis. Taxonomy (NCBI): domain Eukaryota; kingdom Viridiplantae; phylum Streptophyta; class Magnoliopsida; order Lamiales; family Verbenaceae; genus Petrea; species Petrea volubilis. The sequence continues at coordinate 2,605,984 of CM047878.1, forward strand.
ATTTTGGTACAGACAACCAACAAACATATACATGGTACCAAATAAGGCACTATTCTGGAAAGCTCTAGGTCCCATGCATCTTCTATTCTATTTTTTGGTATTTTATTTAATATTTAAGTATTTCACTATTTGAGCACATGACACATTTAAACATGTATCATTAATTCTATTAGTGAAATATATATATTAAAGAAACGTAAAAATACATGACCTCTTAAAAACGACTCAATAAAAATAAATAGAAAACGAAAATCTTACCTTTAACTACTCCATAACAACACAACAAATGTTATTATACTTGACACAGTTGTAGAAAACTCTTATCCAAATTCGATTCGATCATACCCGACTAATCATACTGCAAGTATAATTCACCTGCAACGTGATTATTGTCAATGCGGCCAAATTGGATTTGAATTAAAATTTCCAAATAGTCCCCAACATAATTAATATCCAATGCGGCCAAGCCTGATCCGAACAAGGCAAACGCTTCAAGTAGACTTAACAATGACAGGATACTGATGAATGACATTAATCCAGGGATTATCCTCCTCATCCGGATTGACAGTCCTCAAGGCCCGCCACACTCCGCTCGCACACTTGAAGCCCGACCCGAAAGCAATCTGCCAAACGCGGTCCCCCTTTCGAATCCGGCCCTTGGCCTCCATGTACGCGAGCTCGTACCAAGTCGAGCTGCTCGAGGTGTTGCTGTACCTGTAAAGCGTCATTCGCGACGGCTCCATGTGCCACTCCGTCAGCTTCAGATTCGTCTCCACCGCGTCGAGCACCGCCTTCCCGCCGGAGTGGATGCAGAAATGCTCGAACGCGAGCTTGAAATCCGGCGCGTAGTTAGGGATTTTTGCGCCCTTCGATTTATTGGAGAGTTTCCGAGAGATTAGTGAGGCGGCGAACAGGATCTGCTCGGAGATGGGGAGGACGAGCGGGCCGAAGGCGGATATGTTCGATTTGAGGGCCTCGCCGGCGGCGGACATGAGGTCCTTCGAGATCGAGAGGCCGAGTTTGCCGTCTCTGTCGGGCTCCTGGATTACGCATTTGTAAGCCCGGTCGTCGGCCCCGAGGTGGGTGCGGAGGGTGTGCTGGAGCTGGTACTTGGCGCGGCGGCTGTCCGAGGGGCGGTTGGATAGGAGTACGGCGGCGCCGCCCATTCGGAAGAGGCAGTTGGAGAGGAGCTTTGATTTGTCGTCGCCGACGTAGTAGCTGGAGGTGGGGCTCTCGACGCTCATGATCAGGGCATAGGTGTTGCGACGAACCTGCTGTTCAAGATGTTAGAGAGATGAAAAAAATAAAATTCATTGTCAATTTTTTTTAATCTTTGTATGTATATATTTTCTGTAATTTCTAAAAAAAAAAAAAATTCTTATATGGGAAAATTGTCTTCAACAGTGGTTTTTTTTTCTTTCCTTATATATATTTTTTGTAATTTCTAAAAAAATATTTTGTTAAATAGGAATATGTCTTCGACAGTAGTTTTTTTTTTTTTCTCTTTTCTTATCTCAATCTTTCACGTGTATATTAGTGAATGTAGAAGAAAATGTAATACGGTTATATATCAAAAGGTTTGAATTGCATTGTTTGGATAATAACCAAGTAATGTTTCCAACCATCGCATAGAGTATGATAATGTCATAATTTCAGTTTTTTTAGCACTTTTGATATCATCAAGTCTAAATCTAATGGTTAAAAAGTTTAATAGGATAATACACAGATTGATATCGTTAAAATTTTCCTTTTCTTATAAATGAAAATTTGAGATATCAGGAAAAAAAACGAGTAATCTTTAAAAAAAAAAAAGAATGTATGTGAGTATTTATAATTTTGCGATAAAGAATCCTATCTGAATTATAAAAAGGTCCTATATTTAATTTATTCCAATAACATATAAGATTTTTTTTTTTTAAATGAGAACGGTTTATTGCATACCAATCGGCTAGTGGGAGTTAATACCAACATTTATACCAATTAAAAAACTCAGATCTTTAATTGAGGGGCTTTATCATATTATTAAAACAAGACCCCATTAAGCCATTAACATAAAATTTAATTATTTGTGTTTGTTGCAGGAATTTTAAAGAAGATTTTCAAATATCTTTGTGGACTCACAAATTAAGGCACCATGCACAATTACTCAGAAGAATTAGTTCAAAATAGGAACTAAATTTATTAACCACTGGCACCAACAGCTAGGAACCGACTAAATTCAGATTCGAGTCGAGTTGGACCACTTAGGTGGACTGCTCTCCCAACTAAGTGCAGTTACATTTGTAGGGTTCAAATACGAAACCTCTGATTAAGCTAGTATAGTATCGAATTGTTTAGTTACGCCACTTGATTATATTATGAAATAATATTATCCAAACAAGAATTCAATAAATTTATTTTTACAATAATTCAACTTCAAATCCATTAATTTAAAAGTTTTAAACACAACATGAACTGCAAACATAACTTGAACTTATAAGGATATGAACAAATGAAGCAGTTACCTGCAGAAGCCGTTTGGCGAGGTCTACAGCAATGATCCCGGCACTGCAGCCCATACCGCCCAAATGATAGCTCAACACATCTTCTCTGAGCTTGTACCTGTTCACGATCATGGCGGACAGCGACGGCACCGGGTTGAACGTGGAGATATTCACAATAACCACACCAATGTCACGAGGGTCCACCCCTGTTTTCTTCAGGAGATCGTCCACGGCCCCGGCCACCACCGTCTCCGCCTCCTCCCGCCCGCACTGGAACGCGGATCGTGGCGGGAAATCATCGGCTCCGTAGACGTAAACCTCCTCGCTCACGCCCGATTTCTCCATCACTTTTGCACAAAACGCGGAGCTCTCCGGGGCTAACACATTCGACATTTTCTCATAGATCGTCGCCCTGGAGCAGAGCAGGGAGGGGTCATGCTTGTAGCACGCGAAGTCGAGTAAGTATATCTTTCTCGGACGAAGGAACATGAAGAGAAAATACATCGCGGCCGTTAAAGCTGAAAACGAGAAGAGTTTTAATGCAGAATCGGCGTAACGGATCAACATCATCATCGAGTACTGGTGAAGTTGTGAAAGGTATTTGTGATAGATCAATGAAGTAGAGAGAAGTGCGGGGATGATGAAGAGGTTTGCTAAATGGGAGATTAAGTAATGGTAGCAATGTTTGAGTAGATTGTTTTGATTAGCTGCCATCGTTGTTTTTGTTGTTGTTTTTTTGTGAGAAGTGTGTGTGGAAATGAGGAGAATACTATGTTTAAATAGGAGAAGTTTTGGGGAGGCGGGGGTTGGGGGTGGGGACTGGGGGGGCGGGGGTTGGGGGTTAAGGTAGGAATTTTGCCTTAATACGGGATCGCAATGTAGTTGTAGAAGCTTCTTTTCAGCATCTTATTATTAATTAGTACACACAAACCACAATGAAGTGTTATTTTTTATTTTTTCAAACAAGACATTAAATATAGATGTAATTGTAAAATACAATGGAGGATGAAATATCAAAAAAAAATAGAGGGTGTGTGTGTATATATATATACTTACTAATTTCCGAAGGCTCTAAATTATTCGTAATACAAGTTTGTTAATATTGGTTACATGTAATATTAATACACAATATGTAATGTCTTGCATCGGATAAATGAGGATATTGTTGCCTCCTTATAAATCGGGTCATGTAATTATAGGATTTTTTTTTTAACGCAAGTTGTTTGTAATTTAATTTTAAGGTATACTCTGTAGGTATGGAGGCAACCCCCACTTTGAATGAATTTGTGGGCTCAGAATGTGATAAATGACATCAGAGCTGCTCGTCAATCCAAATAACAGGAACTAAATAATAGGCAGGGCAAAATTTCACTCATATGAGAGTCACTTTTTGAAATAGTGGGACAAAGTGCTACATGTACATGAGCACCCATCTCTTAAATAAGCAAGAGAATGTGTAACACAAAAAAAAAAAATTGATTAAAATTTAATACGGCTTATTGAGGATGCTTTTTATAAAGTGTCGTAATTAATGCATAATTAACATATATATTTTCTAAAAATGTCATATTTTATGACTAAAATTAAGTGTTGGAAACAATTGAACAGAATATCTAAAATTCGATATTCTCGCGGGTGGATTTATTCGATAATATAAATACAATGCAATAACAGTTTTTACAGTAAAAATACTATAGCCAAAAGCAAATTAAACGATGCCGTAAACAAATAAATAAACAAGAAAGAACAGTAGACTTATCAGTATTTATTTGAAAGGGTACGACTGAATCACCGAGTTGAACCGATTTGCCTTAAAGAAATATTCGTCCCACTAACCGGTGCGATGGGCCTGCGATACTCCTTCCAGGATAAGACAGTCCAGAGGTCCATTCCAAGCCACACTGCTACGTTGGACCTCACTTCGAAAGCTAAACAACTCAAGTGGTTGTGTATGCAACGCAAAACACACACCCGAAAAGCTAAAAGTGTATACACTCTTTAAGACTCAACAACTTCTTAAAACAGTATACTTTCTATTTTCTCTTGTTTCGTATGTGTGTATTCTGTATCTATTCTATGTGTTTTGCAGGGAACAGGAGATGCTATTTATAGGAAAAAATAATACAGGATATTAATACCAATAATTATTTCTAAAACCGTAACTGCTGTAACCGTTTGTAACGTTTCAGATAATTAAATCTGAATTCGTAACTGCAAGTAACAGCCGTCGGTTACTCAACAATCAATGTCGCGTATTAATATTCTGTAACCGTTAACCGTTTCAAAATTAATATTGTGCATTAATATTCTGTAACAGTTGAAATTAAGTTTGAATTTAAAATTCAAACATAATTCAAGGGCTAGTTTAGTAAAAAATAAGACCGGGACCGTGACAATTCACCTCAACGCCCGTAGTTGCGTGTGGGACTACCCATATGCGGTACTTAGCTATTTAGTTTACACTACAACAACACTTAACCGCATAAATACTCGAATTGTCAAGGTTTAATATCCCATATGGAATTTTACACTTATCCTTTAACATACAGACAACATTTAACGAGACTTTATCTATGGATTTACACCATAAATGGCTTCATCCTAAATTAATCCCTATAAATGTTATAACAATTAAGCCCATTTCCAACATTAAGTATTTTTGTTTAGTTTTTTTAGTGGTGACTAATGACTACAACATTCTTGTTTTGTATGTTGACATGCGTATCCTCTTAAATGAGATCTCACAACCCCCACATGCAAGGGCTAGCTTGCATTTAAATGTTTTCTTCGCATTGGGGGCTGGCATTTCCCTTACATCTGAGTGGAGGGCAAAGTCGTCGAATCATTGATTTTCTCTGGCATTAACAATATTGATTTTTCCATAGCATTAATCATGTTGTAAATCAATGTTATTAATGAAATGAAGATTAATTAGATGATTAAACATTACTTCCTCCGTTCCACAATAAATGCTGTTTTAAAAATTTTTTTTTTTATCTCATAATATATGCCTTTTTCACATTCCAAAAACGGAATCTATTAGTTTTTTTTCCCCTAATATGCCATTAGATTCTAATTAATATCTTTTGTAAATTCTTAAAAAATCTCCCAACAGCTCATGAATATCTTTTGTTAATCCATTACCTTGATCCTTGTGCAATAACCTTATACGATATCTATTATGAGACGGAAGAAGTAATATGAGAGGCCGTTGAAGTCATCAAAAGCCAAGTATTAATGTTAATGTAGGAAAATTCTTGTTCGAACCTGATTTGGTCGAACCCTACAATAAATAATATGACAAGTGTATGTACTCGCCAAATAATTGATTATTCTCCTTAAATTATCGATCATTCACAGGGTAAATGTAAAACACTCACCGCGTAATTAACACTAATTCGATCAAGTCGGGTTTAGCTAGAATTTTCATGTAATGTAAATATTAATGAAAGTGTTGTTCATATCCTCTTTAAAGAAAGTATTATCTGTTTCATGATTACTGTATAGCTCTGTTGTGATGATTTTTTAACATGTTATTATCAGGACGAATTGCTTCAATTCTTTTATAATCAAGCCATGCTTTGAGTTATGAGCTTTGATTATCATATACCAGCCATAACATGTGAAATAACCTAACCAGACTTGAATTCGCTATTCTTATTATTATTGGCAATAATTATTCATTATGGACCCTAGATGTCGACATTCACTAAGAATAATTGGCAAGAAAATTAAGCATCCAAACAGGATCATTGAAGTGACATTACATCTCTTCTATTAGATGAAAGGTTTTGTGTACACAGTTAAATTTTGCCAAATTTGACGATATAAAAAGAAAGTAAAAAAGAAAAAAAATTGCATGTTGTGTTAAACCGTGATGAGGATATTGCGTTTTGAATGAGAGGTGACAGTGTGTCCCATGTTTGATAAACAAGGATAACGTGGTCTCCTATTTATAAGTTTGGGCAAAAGAACTTATTAAGTCCAATCATTGAATATTTATTTTGAACATTTTTTTATAGTTCAATTTCAAGGTGGACTCGTTGGATTAATAGGCAACTCTAGTGTTCAAAGGGCTTGCAGCCCGAACGTGACACATAATGTGCAAATATAAAGGATTTCGATACAAATAGAGGATACATACAAGCTAATATTAAGCCCTCTAAATCATTTGCAGTATATCCTTGTTAATTGTGGTTACATCACTACAGGAAAAAAAGCATTTTTCGGCTGAATTTCCGCCGAAATTTCGAAATTCAGGGGAAATTTCGGCGGAACTATTTCGGGGGAATATTCCGTCGGAATAAAACCGGGGGAAAACCGGCGGATTTCCGGGGGGCAAGGCGGAAATTTCCCCTAGTTTTTTTTTTTAAAATTTTTTAATAGCAAACCGGTGGAAATTCGGGGAAATTTTCCCCTAGTTTTTTTTTATTTTTTTTTAAATAAACACCGGGGGATTAATTCCCTCGAATTTTTTTTAAAATTTTGTTTTTGTAAAAAATTGACGGAAATTTCAGGGGAAATATTCCCCCGATTTTTTTTAAAAAATTTTTTAATACAATTCCGGGGAAAATCGGGGGAATATTTCCCCCGGTTTTTTTTTGATTTTTTTTCGTAAGAAACCAGCGAAAATTCCGGGGGAAATATTCCCCCGATTTTTTTATTTTTTTTTATATTAATCCAGGGAAAAATCCGGGAGAAATTTTCCCCCGATTTTGTTTTTCATTTTTTTTTTAATCCGGGGGAATTTTCCCTTGGTTTTTTTTTCAATTTTTTTTATATTAATCTAGGGGAAATATTCCCCCGGTTTTTTTTAAATTTTTTTTATACAAAATTGGGGGAAAATCCGGGGGAAATTTTCCCCCGATTTTTTTCCTTAAATTTTTAAATAATTTTGTAATAAATAACTATAGAAAAATCGAGGCCTATTTTTTTAAAATGCAGTTAATTGATTGTTTAAATTGTTTTAGGGTGCATTTTTATATTTTCCTTTAATTTACAATAATAACCAAATAAAATGAAAGACAATTGTATAGAAAAATAATTTTCCTTCTTGTGTTCTTTAACTAACGAACAAGATAGAGAATTTTAAAATTTTTTTAATTTTTTTTCATTTCCTTAACAAAACTTAAAACTTATAATCAAACAAAGCTTAAAACTTTTTTTGAGTTTGTCATGATTTCGCCATATGATCGCATATTAGAGAAATGTGAATGCAATGTTGAAACATTTGAGATGTCGAATAAGTACCGAAAATTTTATTGAGAATTTAAATTAAATGTCAAATGTAAAATTAATTCATATCATATTTTTCACTTACCTATATGACTATTTGAGAAATTTATTCCTTCTATAATCATGATCTTTTAAATAATTAATATTATTTAAAACTATTAAACGGAAACACGCTCGTAAGTGAATTCTCCCCCCCCCCCCCCCTCTCAATTTGAATTGTTCTTTTATTGATTATAAATGATTAACCTTATCATCTTTTTATTTATATTACCTCCTTAAATAGATAATGGAGTTTCTTTAGAACTTTAACACACATTTGCATAAGCCAATTAAACTGCAAGTCATTGGGGAGCCTCGCACACTTTTTTTTGGTAATAAGGAATTCTTAATTTTCTTTACTAGAATCTACATACGAGACACACCCTTAAGGGTGCAGATGCCATATTACTTAATTTAGTTTACTATTCTATGACTTGATTTTTTTTTTATTTTACATTTAGGTTTAAATTAATTTATATAATATTTATTCAGTGTTCAATTAAACCCAATGTGTTAAAATAATTCAATTATTTGAAATGTTAAGAAGATAAACTTAATTTACTGGGCAAGTTGAATAGTAGAATCTCTTTGTAGTTAGTTCCATAGTACATGACAATAGGTAGGTGTTGTCTCGTATCCCTTCTTGGTATGTTCCTCTTGTTAGATGAGATGGTAACAATCTTAGGTCATTATATTTGCTTACTAAGAAGTCTTTTGATATCTCTATGTTATTATTCCTTTTTTTTTTTCTTATGTTGGGCATTGATTCTTTATGAATAGTATTCTCTTTTTTATCAATTACTTCTTATTTACTAAATATGTTTACGCCCAAAAATCATGACACGATAATAAAAATTTTGGTTTGGTTATGTTTCCCCGAGGCATTTTTTTTAAAACTCTTTAGAGTTAAATCAAATATTTTCTTTTGAAACATATATATTTTTTAAATTTACAAAAAAAAAAATTAATCATTTTAGACAATCATATCAAGGGGACCGAACTTATTTTGGTCACGGATAGATTATAATATGAAAAAAATTATATGTGATACGTATTTTAATATTTTGCAATATATTTTATTTATTAATTTTTATAATTAAAGTAATTATGATTTAAATAACTTGAAATATCGAGAGCATATGTAAAGATTTAACTCATAACTTGAATATATAATATGAATTAAGATATGAAAAATACATCTAAAGTTTCATAAAATATATATTGATAAAATATATAGAATAGAATAAAGATAGAAAACTCCAAAATTATACTACCAATAAGTTAGAACAAATATATCAAAAATAATAAAAATATCAAATTTAGTATATTTAAATTATTTTATGCAAAATAATACTTATATTTATAATTAATATATAAGTAAATTATGTCAAACATATAACTTGGGGGAACAAACCGTTTTTTTAATTTTGTTTACAAAACCGGGGGAAAACCGGGGGACATTTCCCCCGGTATTCTTTTTTTAATTTTTTCCCCCTTTAACCAGGGGAAATTTCCCCCGGTTCATTTTTTAAAATTGTTCCCCTGTCAACTGGGGGAAATTTTTCCTTGATTTTTTTTTTATTTATTTTCCCCTGTTAATCGTGGGAAAATTGGGGGAAATTTTCCCCGTTTTTTTTTATTATTTTTTTCCCCCTGTTAACCGGGGGAAATGTCCCCCAGTTTCCCCCCCTTTTTTTCAGCCTAAACCCTTCTCCTTCTCTTTCTCTTCCATTTCTTTCTCTCTCAATTTCGACTTTCTCTCTCATATATTCTCCAACCGCCGACGCCCCGTCGCCCCCATCGTCGCCGGCCCTTCCGCCGCCCCTACCTGGCCCTTAAAAATTTTACCGGTTTTGTTTTTTTGGATTATAGTCTTTTTTTTGTTATTTTACATATTAAGTGTTTTAGTATTTTGATATATAAAGATACATGATTTATGTGTTAGATATGGTATAAATTCATGTATTTTAACATAATTGTTGATTGTTGATAATGTACAAATGTTAGAAGTGTTTGATGATATGTGTGATAATAATTTATGTATTTTTCAACGTACATTTTTTGAATGTGTACATGTTTTAGTTTTATATGTGTTATTTTGTAATGTGTAAAGTATTTTATAAATTGCTGATGTAAAGTATGAAATATGATTGTAATTTATTTATGTATTTGTCTTGAAATTGTAGGTATTTTGCTTATTCTACTTCATTTGCATAGCATTCTAATTTGGTCTAAACATCGAAAAGGTACGTATGGCTAACCTTTGCTAATATGAGCCATTGCTTGGCTATGCATAGTTATAATTAGATGTATATGTATATGTTATTAGTTAGTTTGTAGCTATTAAGGTAGTATGAGATGTGGAGATGGTGGATGGGAATTGGGGGAAGGGGTGGAGCCTTCCCATTGTTTGCTGTGGTTTATACGTGCTTGCATGTTGTGGTGATATAAGGGGGTGGTATGTATTTTATGATAATATATAATTAGTAAATAAAATATAATAATGCATGTATGTTTTGTTTTTTGTAAAATTTTTGTACACGTTTTGTAATGTGATGGTTGTGTTTGAATTTCTGTAAAATGTAAAATTTGTAACAATGAAAAGTTAGATGATATATTAATTAAGCATAAACAAACCAAATAATAATTACTTAATCTGTAATATGTAGATGGAGTACCCGCATTGTGTGATGAAGATGTTAGCTTAGATTCTGTTCAGCAAGTTGAACTTGAGGTTCACGAAGAGGATGAAGCGAAAAATGATGATGTCTCGGTTGACGAAGAATATAGTGAGAATGATGAGGATCATGAGGAAGACTTGGCGTTAGTGAACGATCCACACAATGATAGAGACAGTGATTAGGGTTTATTTGATTTTTAATTGTTGATTGTTAATGATTGAATTCTTATGTAATACTTTATATTAATGTAATTATGTATCTTTCTAATTAATATGACTATGCAATTCATCTATTAATTTATATTCACGACAAAATCTTAGATGCAACCGCGGAAACGCTCCGGAACAAGTAATGCCATACGGGGTAGAGCTAATTCTTCACAATCATATGTCCCCAACACTCTCCCTTTTTCACATGACTTAAACAATTCTCCAATTATCAATGAACAAATGAATAACACAACATACCAACACGCTGCATCGGCTCCACTGCAATTCATGCCTACCCCATCCGTCAGTGGACATAGTCCACCGATTACTTCACCTAATCCATCTGCTCAAGACGCATACAGCATCCCGGATCCTCCAACCACACACCGAGGTGTACAAGAGCTCTTTTTGGAGCCTACTCCGAATTGGTAAGAGATATAATAATATGTTAAGTTTAAATGTATTAAAATAACTTAATTGTAATTGATATGATGTGTATATATATTGTATGTGCAGTAGCTTCGCCCCCGCCGACCGTGAAGCTAACGCTATAGGTACCGTGTTGAAGAGTCGAATGACTGAGTTCGTTCCTATATTCAAATATGTCAGCACGGGACTTTTGAATACGTGGTTTGAGGAGTGGAAGGTACGCATATTTTGTATATTGATCATATTTAACACGCAACACATATAAATTTTTATGTATGTTGTAATCCTTTAAAATATAATATATACAGAAATATGTTGAGTGGGATCCTGTGCACGAGCATTATATGAGAAAAGCTTTTCGAAGCCGTGGTTCGAGGAAACTATTGCAGCTGTATGAGCATGTCAGGGAAGTTGGGACGCGACCGGCGTGGATAGTGCCCCAAATATGGGACCAATTGAACGTCTACTGGGCTTTAGATAAATTCAAAAAACAAAACGAACAGAATAAAAAAAATAGGGAACGGGTGGTGGAGCATGTTATGGTGGCGGGCAAAAGTCACTGGCGACTCGAAAACTTGAGATGGTATGTTATTTATTATTAATTTTATTATTAATATTAGTGTTACTATTAATTTTATTTTTTCGATTATCCAGGAAGCCAAGTGTCAATGTACAGTCGAGTATCATGAGGTGATTCAAAAGTGTTATACGAGAGCATTTAGACCTGACGAGATTACCCAGGGTGACGAGAACGAAGGGAGCATGGCCAATAATGTGGTTTGGCTAAATCAAAATGCCAAACAAGTCCACGTACTTATACAATCTATTAATTTACATGTTTACTTAACTAATTATACAAACTTGCATGAATTAAATTTCAAATGTTTAATATAATTTATTTTATTTCATGTAGGAGAACTACCAACAATTGTTGCAAGCCCAGGAACAATCAATAGCAGCAGGGTTGAGCGATGAAACTACACAGCAGTCTAGACACGAGCTGTTTATGCAGGCGGTCGGACCCTCGAACAGAAAGGGCAGTCAAATCGGGCTGAACTACGTTCCTCGGGAAAGGAGGGCGTAACACTCATACAAATGTTCCTCGTCGCGTACTGGTCCTTCTAAATCCGGAGGAGATGTAGAGACGTAGTTGTCGCAACTTAGAGATCATATTGACACTTATATCTCAACTCATAAGGAATAGATCACTCAATTAAAGACACAGAATGACACAATGATGTCAATGATGCAACAACTGTACACAGCACTTATGAGCAATCGCCCGTCTGCCTCCGGAGCAGCTACCCAGTCATCTCATCGTCGTCGTCCCACGGGCAATACGTCCCATGATACCCCTCATGATTCCCACCAGGGATTTAACGCTCCACATATGTTCGCACCCCAACCAACTATGAATCCAATCAATGCCGGAGATGACAATGAAAATGACATCGACTATTTTGAGGATGAGGATGAGGAGGATGAGTAGACACATTTGATTTTTTAATTTTTCGTATAAACAATGCTTTTATTTGTTTGGCATAATTGTATTTTATATTTGAATTATGTTTTAAACAACATGGGATAATATTGTGTATTTGTCAATTTATTTTAGCTTTTTGCACTTTTGTTTATTTTACGTATTTATCAACATTAGTATTTTGCAATATTATAATATTTTAAATGAAATTTATAAATAAAACAAATTCTATTGGACTGATTTGGGGCTTATAATTATTTTTTAAAAATAAAAAATAAAAAATCGGGGAAAAATCGGGGGAAATTTTCCCCGGTTTGAATTAATTTTTTTTCGAAAATTATATTGCCGGGGAAAAATCGGGGGAAATTTCCCCCGATTTATTTTTAAAACATTTTCCCACATCAACCGGGGGAAAATCGGGGGAAATTTCCCCTGGTCAAAATTAAATCCGTGGGACAAATCGGGGAAAATTTCCCCCAGTCGACATAAATTAAAAAAAAAAAAATTATTCAGGGGGACAAACCGGGGGAAATTTCCCCCAATTTTAATTAAATTAATTTTTTTTCAAATGTCCGGGGGGTCAAACCGGGGGAAATTTCCCCCGATTTTAATTAAATTAATTTTTTTTAAAACAATTCGGGGGGAAATCAGGGGAAATTTCCCCCGATTTTACTTAAATTATTTTTTTTTTAAAAATCCGGGGGACAAAACCGTGGGAAAATTCCCCCGGTTAAATTTAATAATTTTTTATTATAAAACTGGCAGAATATTCCGCCCATTTTTCCGCCTGTCTACGGTATTTTACCAATTCCGGTGAAAAAACCTGGGGAATTCAGGCGTCCGGTGGTATTCCGGCGCCAAATATTTCGGCGGACTGATTTCTGCTGGATTTCAGGCGGTTTCACGATTTTCCGGAGAAAATTCTGCTGGATTTCCATCGAATTTTTCCACCGGTTCCCAGCATTTTTCCTGCAGTGATTGTTCCGCCGGAAAAAACGCCCCCGGAAGGCAGAATTCAGCCGGAATTCCCCTGGTAAGATTTCGACGGAAATTTCCGCCGGATTTCTTACCAGGGGATATTCCGCCGGATTCCGTTCGGCGGAAAACCGGGGGAATATTCCCCCAGACGGAATTTTCCCCTGGTTTTCCACCGGACACTGCCACACGGCCTCTTCCGGCCGGGAATCGCCGCCGCACTGCCTCCGGTGCCGCTCGAACCCGCCACCGCACCGCTTCACCGCCTCTGCCGCCCCCAGATAGGCGCCACCGCTTGAATAGTATCCAAAATATTAAAATATTTGCAACTGCAGGGATTTGAACTCATGACATCAGGATTGAATGACAAGCACTCCATCACCAGGCTATCCCTTGAAGTTGTTATAAGTTTTGTTTTGCTTTATACATATTGGCCTCGTTTGCTTCGCGAGATTCGTTAATCGAAACTTGTGTATTGGCTCAAGATTAGTCGAGATTCAAGCCAATTATATTGGTTGTTTGGTAGCCATGATTAACTGAATAGGATGATCGTACGTATTATATAAATGGTGGTTTGGTATCTAAGATTGAATAAGATTGAATCAATATTAAAATACAATTTACGTTTTTACCCTTGATTGTTTTAATTTTTCAAGGCTTATTTTTCAAATTATGCCTTAGCCATCTTGCAATAATAATAATAATAATAATAATAATAATAATAATAATAATAATAATAATAAGAATGATAATAATAGTAGTAATAATAATAATTAATAATAAAAATAATAATTATTATTATTAATATAATTATTATACTAATAATTAATAATAATAATAATAATTATTATTATTATTATTATTATTATAACAACAATAATTATTATTATAATTATAATAATAAGAGTAAAATAATAATAATAATAATAAGAAGAACGATAATAATAGTAGTAATATGAATAATTAATAATTATTATGATTATTATTAATATAATTATTATAATAATAATTATAATAACAACAACAACAAGAAGAAGAAGAAGAATAATAATAATAATAATAATAATAATAATAATAATAATAATAATAATAAGAAGAAGAAGAAGAAGAAGAAGAATAAGAATGATAATAATAATAGTAATAATAATAAGAATAAGAATAAGAATAAGAAAGATAATAATAATAAGAGTAAAAAAAATAATAATAAGATCGATAATAATAGTAGTAATAATAATAATTAATAATAATTATTATTATTAATATAATTATTATACTAATAATTATTAATAATACCAATTATTATTATTATAATTATAATAACAACAATAATAATAATAATTATTATTATTATTATTATTATTACTATTATAATAATAAGAGTAAAATAATAATAATAATAATAATAATAGTAATAATAAGAACGATAATAATAGTAGTAATATGAATAATTAATAATAATAATTAATTATTATTATTATTAATATAATTATTATAATAATAATTATAATAACAACAACAACAACAAGAATAATAATAATAATAATAGTAATAATAGTAATAATAATAATAGTAGTAGTAATAATAATAATAAGAAGAATAAAAATAAGAAAGATAATAATAATAATAATAATAATAATAATAATAATAATAAGAAGAATGATAATAATAATAGTAGTAATAATAATAATAATAATAATTTTAATAATAATAATAATAATAGTAAAAATAATAGTAGTATAATAATAATAATAATAATAATAATAATAATAATAATAACAAGAGTAAAACTAGTAGTAGTAGTAGTAGTAGTAGTAGTAGTAATAATAATAATAATAATAATAATAATAATAATAATAATAATAATAATAATAATAATAATAAAGAAGAAGAAGAAGAAGAAGAACGATAATAATAGTAATAATAATAATAATAATAAGAACGATAATAATTTTAATAATAATAATAATAGTAATAATAATAATTTTAATAATAATTATAATTATAATAATAATAGTAATAATAATTTTAATAAGAATGATAATAATAATAATAATAATAACAACAACAAAAGCAAAAGCAAACTTAAGGACAAAATTGTAAATTCAAATTATTGGAATAGTTAATCTTGAGGAGGCAAGATTCAATCTCACCCCCCTCCTTGAGATTATAATCTTGAGATATAGCACTCCACATTGCGGGTCGGGTGAGATTAGCTCCTGACCCGATATTATAATCTTGTCAACCAAACGAATAATTAGCCGAGATGTGAAGGCCTAATCTCGTGAAGCAAAGATAGTATAATAATTTGAAGATGTCTATTACATGGTATACTAATTATATGGTATACTAATTATAAGAAAAAAAATAAACATATGTGTTGCAGATGTCTATTACATGTGTTTTTTTTTCCTCTTGCATTTCTTTACTCCTGAATGAAAATAATAAACACAATAAAGGAATATATTCATAATGTCCATATTACATAATAATATTGATCAAGTACTTCAAAACTACACAATATTACTTATTGAATCACAATAACATCTCATGATGCTATCCATCCTTATATTCTCTTTGTTCCTGCATCTGCATAAAACCTTTTACGCTTTGCATCTGCCAATATTTGAAATCAATGGGTAAACAAACTTATCCCAATCAACAATATATACATTTATTATATATGGAGAGTGATGCAGCAAATTTTAATATGAATCTGATCCAAATCAAATTTGACATTTAATATATTTAACTCATTAAGATCTTATAAATCAAATTCGATTATGAATATTCTTAATACAAAATAAATGAATTGAATATGCATTTAAGTAATTTGATTTATGCACAATCACATCCTAGTTAAAATTAAATAAATATTGTTACATATATATAATATTAATAAAATCTCTTAAATAGATAGTAACATTTAACATTTATTAACTGATGCACTAGTTGTTATTTTTCGAAGTATTTCATTTAATAAAAGATGTACATGTATTTTTCAGAATACTTTAAGATATTCATATATTTTTCCTGATTTTAGTTTTGAATGAAACATTATATTTAATGACTAAATATCTTTGTATAAATTTGCGATTACTTTATAAATTGCCTTTTTACTTATCTAATTCATAATTTTTTTAGTACGCAAAAAAGGTATCGAGATGAAAAATATTATTTTAATAAAAGATTATTTATTATTGTTCTTGCTGTTATTTTTGTTTTTGTTAAGATGTTGGTCTACTTTAGCAAAGATCACTCTTACCATAAGTTAATAATTCAATCCTTGGGAAAAAATGTGATGTAAGAACTCCGTTTTGAAATTTATCAAACCTTAATAATTACATAAATACTTTAGATAGAATGGTAGTGTGTTATTCTTTTATATAGTTTTAGTTTTAAAATAGAAATTTTGAAGTGCATTTTTGATACATAATTATTAAATTGCATAAATTTAATTATCTTAATATTCAGTTTATAAGGAAAAAATTTAAAAAAAATTTAAAAAAAATCGGGCAAAATTTTCCCCCGGATTTTAATCAAAAAAAAATTTAAAAATAATCGGGGGAAATTTTCCCCCGAATTTCCCCCGATTTTTAATTAAAAAATTTCAAAAAAAATTGGGGGAAATTTTCCCCAGGATTTCTCCCGATTTTTAATTAAAAAAATTCTAAAAAAAATCGAGGGAAATTTTCCCCCGGATTTCCTTTGATTTTTAATTAAAAAAATTCAAAAAAAAACCGGGGGAAATTTTCCCCTAATTTAAATAAATTTAAAAAAAATTGAAATATTATTTCCGCCGAATATTCCCCCAAAAACCGGAATTCCCTCGGTTTGACTCCGGCGGAATATTTCCCCAAAATAGTTTCGCCGGAATCCGACGTTTTTTCTCTAGCGCATGTAATAATGCAGAACGTGTTTAAATAGAAAGGATTTCGATACAAATAGAGGAAAAATTATGATAGATGGGATGTGCCTAAGAAGGAGGGGTTGAATTAGGCTTTCAAACCTTTTTTAAGATTTTTGTAAAACGCATCGGAAAGTTTAAGGTTTTAAATATCAATGCTTTGTTTAAAGGATAGTTACTATCTGGAAGCACCAACGATAATATCAGAGCAAGTAAGTTATAAAATATGCAAAGTAATAAACGGCACAAAGATTTATCCTGGTTCACCCAATTGGGCTACGTCCAGTTCCTAAGTTTTCACTTAGGGTAACCTGTTAACAACAAACGGTATTAGTACAGTTACAATACAAGTTCCAGTATAATAGGTAACTATCAATCGAGAGTTACAAACTCTCGATAAAGAGAACAACAATAAACAATTTAACCGACCCATGAAGTGAGATAGTGTAGTTGGTTCTGGCAGTTAGTTCACAGTTAAACACTTCTACCAAGACATCGTTGTAGCACGCTTAAACGTTCACTAAACACCTAGCTGGAACTACCAGTGCAACAGCAACTCCATGACCCAGCAACACTTCACAACTCAACTCACTCTCAAGGAATTTTTGTGCTTGGAATCTCACTCTTCACCTCGAAAGTCCCTCGAGAAAAGAAAACACAAGCAAACAAGAATTATATGATGGTAAGAATCTTGATATTGAACTCAACACTCTCGTTTCAACTATAAGACTCTCACACAATCATATCCTTGAAAGGGATGAGAGTTCCCTTTTAAATAATGATAGTTCCAACGGCTATATTGATGAGAAAAAGGAAGGAGCCGTTTGTGGCCTTGATTCTAGCCTAACAAATCAAGTTCAAAGGGCTATATTGATGATAAAAGTGGACGGAGCCGTTATGATTTTAATTCCAGCAAAATAAATAAAGTTTCAGACGAAAACACAAGTTCCAGATTGTAATTAAGGCAAGTTCCAAACGTGATTAATGTATTCAAATCATTCCAAGTCAAACTTACCAAAATGATAAAGATATGATCTTAATTTCAGCAGAATGAATAAAGTTCCAGATTGTAATTAAGGCAAATTGCAGACGTGATTAATGTATTCAAATCATTTCAAGTCAAACTTATCAAAATGATAAAGCTATGATCTTAATTTCAGCAAAATGAATACAGTTCCAGATTGTAATTAAGGCAAGTTGCAGACGTGATTAATGTACTCAAATCATTCCAAGTCAAACTCACCAAAATAATAATGATAAGGAGTATAATAATATGAAAGGCAATTGGTCAATTTCCATCTAAATCTTCTATCAAAATTTAGAACATGTGATAATTGATATTAAGGAAAGATATCAATCAAATCTTATTCTTTCCAAACAAACATATGATGATATAAAGGAAGGAAATAATGTTTGTTAGGAAATCATTTGAATTTGAAAATGAAGAGTACATCAGATATCTTTTTGGTATTCAGGAAAGATATTAATAAATCAAATCTTATTCTTTTCAAACATGTAATAATATAAAAGAAGAAAATAATATTTTGTTAGAAAATTATTTGAATTCAAAAATCAAGAATACTTCAAATATCTTGGAAATATCAAAACATATCTTAATTGTAACAAAGAGGTCAACAAATTATAATATGAAAGATAAGAATTTTTCAAGTAGTAGATAAAACATGACAATTTTCATGAAGTTCGAAACTAAGATCTCACAATCTCTTTTACGTCTAATTACATATATATATTTTTTTTGGTTTTATCCATCCGATTTTGGCTCATTGGCCGACTCTAGATCGGGTACTGTAGAGGCCCATTACTGGGGCAGCCCTCCCAACCCAGTTGCTCCATTCACAATGCCAAGGTTCGAACCCTTGACTTTGCTTAAGGGATCTAGCGCCTCATCTCGCTAGACCAATTGGTAGTTGGTATCTAATTACATATATAACAGAGGCAAAAAGAAACATAATTTTATTTCATTAGACTTAATCTGTCTTTTGATGTGCGTGAGTTCTGGACTTTAAGCCATAAAATTAATTTTCAATGACAACTTAGACTTGAAACATAATTTTTAAAAAAAAAATTAATACGGGCATGCTAGAATGAGGAGGAGATGATAACTTCAATTTTTTTTTTAATTATATTTAGAGGGTGGTGGTTTCAATATGGTGGTGGAACAATGAATTTAAAGTGAAATCGAATATTGGAAAGCCCTAACTGTCAAAAATTGATTGAAAAGATTTGCTGAAAAAACTGAAGTAATCTAATCTAGAAGCGGTGAGAATAAATTTCTCTAACAGCATGTGAGGTGCTTTTCACAAATTTTTTTGAATTTAGTTTTTATGAAGTAAAATACAAAACTCTAAATTATGTGGAAAAATATAACAAATAAAGTAAAATATATATAAAGGTAACCATAGTTCAAAAGGTAAAGTAATTTTTTTTTTTTATAGATGTTTGTAAATTATCAACCAATTAGTATCAATCAACAACGTGTTATCACTTTTTTTTTTTTTTTTTTTTTGTGATGAATAAATGTTATCACATAACTATGGCTCGTCTGTAGTCACATTACTGCAATATTCATCAATTCTAAATAATTGATTAAGGATGAGCTTATATAATGTAGTCAAACGTTAATTAATACAAGCCAATCTGCTAAATAGTGGGGCGAATCGACTAAATTTTCCAATAAGTACTTTATCATTATTATTTTTGTCCACAGACCTTCAGTATGCAGCACGCCATTGCAGCTCAACTAAATCAAAAACGAGTGCCATAAAGATCCGTATAAGCAGCTACTCTTTCGGTAGTTACTTATTTTTTACACACGTACATACTACTTGTGAATAGTAAAAAGATAAGGAAAAGACGTGGCATATTTATGATAATTAAAAACACTTGTTTGGCCCAAGGATACATTCGTTCATTAGCATTAATAACATAATGAATTTAGATCGTTATATGTCGAATGTTGAGTACCACACATACGTCTTACGCTCAAATTCAGCTCCAAAAAAGTACTGTGGATTGACAGATGCTAAAAGGAACATTTTCATTTTTGTTCCTTATGTGGTTGTATTTAGAGAATTTTTTTTTAATGTTAGTCAATCAATTTCGATTTATGACCGACTAATCCGAATTAGATACTCAAAAACCTATTATGTGGGCGATCCTTCCAATTCAATTGCTCTATTCACAATTTTAGGATTTAAACCCTGAACGCTGCTTAAAGGATTTCGCGCCTCATCCCATTAGACCAATTAATAATTGGTGCTTGGCTAAGCTTATAAATTTCTCAAAATATCTTAGTTTTTCAAAAGTGTTTGGTAATATTTTAAGTAAAGGACTTTATAAGCTCAAAAAAAAAAGTTTATTGTTTCAAATAGGGTTTATTTTATTTTTCGTCCCTAACGTTTGACCCTAATTCAATTTTGGCCTCTTATGTGTAGGCGCTATCAATTTTGGTCCCTCACGTTATAATCTATTATTCAATGTCATCCTTCCGTTAAGTTTTTCATTAAAAATCCTAATACTATATACAATTTGCCCCCTTACAAAATAGAAAAATCTTAGGATTTTTAATGAAAAACTTAACAAAAAGACGACATTGAATAACAGATTGTAACGTAATTGACCAAAATTGAAAGCGCCTATACGTGAAAGACCAAAATTGAATTCGTGTCAAACGTTAGAAATAAATCTTTCAAATATTACATTTCTACCATCTCAAACTCAAAATATATTTATTTATATGAAATTAATTTTATTTTATTTTATTATTTCGATCATCATTACACCTTAAAGAACTTATAAGTTCTCATTTTTATCAAATAGAGTTACAACTTAAAAGTTCTCAAAACAGCTTATAAGCTGCATGATCATCTTATAAGCTCTACACTCTTTAAAATAAACTTAGCTAAACACTCTCTTAAGTTTGATTCCATTAAATATATACGAATATCCTAAACTGTACCTCGAATATTTTTATATTTTTCTCGATTATAATCCTTCAACTGATTTTCATTAAATAGCTACTGAATTATTACGATTATCTCAATTTTGCATCATAATGCCACGCCTGTCCTACATCGAATACATAGGAAAGGGTAAAAAAAATAAAATCTTATTGGTTTAGGTTAAAAAATTTAAACGCAACCATTAAATGTTCTTTTTGGACGAATTTTTCATAATCCAATTTCAAAGTATACTTGGCAATATGAGAGATAATTATCATGTTCAACGTGCTCACGCCCAACAACGTGACAAATGATATGAGTAATGCTTGCCAGTCGAAATATCGACAGACAAGTGCTATGTGGTGCAACGGGAGTTAATTTTAATTTTAAAAAAAGTTTTAAGAGTTTGGAATATAATGCAAAACGTTCGTATTTAATAAGACTAAAACTGAACATGCGATTGAAAATAAAATTTATGACTATTTTATATAGTTTTGTCTTTTCATTGTCACTGAATGGGCGTTTTCCAATAACTAACTTGGAGCTGCTCAACCTATTTCAATGTCGAAAAATTAGGCTTAATTTTGAAGATCGAAACAGTTTTCACTATTTTGAGTTAAGAGCATTTAATGAATTGAACAATAGAAGTTATGAGTTCTATCAATGTTCGCACTGCTTAGTATACTAATAATGTATTGTTCCCACAACTTGCATTAATTGTACTTATTCCATTTGTTCCCATTTAGCTAAACAAGTCCAAAGTCTTTAGGTACGAGACTAAAGGGGTGTTTTGTTATATATATATAAAGGATTGAATAAATTGTGAAACATATGAAATGCCAGATTATTTTAGGAAAAAAAAAATGAGATTTTGAAGTCACGATAAGGAAAAATAATATTAGTGACGAAAAATAAATTTGTAATGTGAATGTTGTCATCAATCATATATTTTGAGTAACAATATATTTTATGTTGTCACTAATGAAGAGTCAGTCTGGATATGTGCTTTTTTTTTTAAGAAGAAAAGGACTTAATTTAAAAAAAAAAACATTTCAATAAAAACAATTAGCATTTGGTTGGGCTTTTGTAACAAAATTGAAGTTAGAAAAAAAAAAAAGTCCAAAAGTACTTTTTAATAAAAGCTATAAAGAATAGCTCTAAAAAGGGCAAATTATGTCTACACCTCTTCAGGTATCATATAATTACAAATTAGTCCCTCTTTTAAAAAATTACAAATACCTCCTTTGAGGTTTAGGCCATTTTGTTTTTTTTTTTTTTTTTGGATACAATCAACTCAAAATACTCTATAGATGTCAATCGAAATGCCACACACACACTCACCTAAAGAGAAAATAAAGATGACAAGAGAGCTCAAACTCAAGACCTCAATGGTGCTGGTTCAAACCCCAACCACTAGGTTATAATCCCAGTGGCAATTTAGACCATTCTTGTAAATATTAATAAATATCTCCAAAAAATGACTTTTCTATAATCATAGTAGTCAACTCAGCTACCAAAAGATGTGCTTCCTTGATCTTGACAAAATCTCTCAGTCAATTTTATTATTTCACCAACCTTATAGCAATAATCTCACTTTGTACTACCATAAATTCTATTGGGTATCACTATTTATAATCCGATACCGGCACTAATTTTTTATTGAAACTGACTTTACATATAATTTCTACATTTTAAATTTGTCAAGATCATGCAAATCTCATATCAAAATCCTGCCTAAAACAATAGAAACAGAATTCGCAATTATGTCTTGCTTTGATGAAGCATGAATTTTGTTAAATTAGCACATACCTCAAGGGGTATTTGTAATTTTTAAAACAAGATCGAGGGATTAACTTGTAATACACCATATCTCAAAAGGTGTAGTCATAATTTGTCCTTAAAAAAAACTTTTAAATTACCAAATCCATATGCAAAACTGCATAGTTTCAAATTTTAACATATATATATTAAAGCTCTTTTATTGACTACTTGAATACAATAGAGGTGTCACTAATTTCAATTAGTAACAATCAAAATATGATCTTGAAACTATTGACGTAATAAAAAATTCTCTTTTTGACAAAATTAAATTTTCTATTATTGAAAGCACATATTTGGTGATAGCTTTTATGTTATCACTAATTTTCCTTTTTTTTTTTGTTGCAGAGAGTGTTAATTTAGATAAAATAAAATTTTGAAATATAAAATGTTAGTAACGATAATCTTAAAATTGATACGATCCAATTTAATTATAAGATATCAAATATAAATTTAAAAATTTCTTTAATTTTCTTTTATGAACGAGCTCCCAAGTACAATTCCATAAATGCCCTCGATTCTCGAAGTCATCTTCTCAACTTGTGTTTTTTCTTTGATGGGAATTATTAAATTCTGAGTCTTAACCAGGGCCACAACGAAATTTTTATTTGACAAGGCAAGGTAAAATATTTTATAAAATATTAAATATATTTCTATAATTTAAAAAAACAGGTTTAAGATTTTTAAAAGGTATATATAAATTTTAGGCTAAACATAAATTTAAAGGGAGCACCGTCCCTGGTCCTAACTAGTTGTTCTCGGTGGTACTGTCCTTCCATTGGTTCAATGCTTGCTCGCACGCGAGAACCACATTCGTGCATGAATTATTAAGAAGATGAGTTTTTCTAAGGGGGTGGACTTGGCTCTTCGGTACTTGTTGGCTTTACGTTGAACATGGTTGTACTAATCGATTCGTATTTTGTCTTGAAGGAATTCCGAGTACAAATATATTATATTTGTAATATGATGTACGCATCACGGTAAGTTTTGAATTCTCTATCTTTTTATATGGTAAGTTGGTAACTTGCAAAGTGCTGGATTAGTTTTGAATTAGGATTGATCGAAATCATATGGCAAAGTTATATAATTTCTTGATTTTTTTTTTGAGAAATAGATTTGCATTGAGGGTTGAGACTTGTTGTTGGATCTTGAATGAATGAATGAGTTGTTGAATGATTAATGTTGTTGGTTAATAAATGATTACTAGAGTTATAAATTAGGTTGTGGTAGATTTTTTTATAAATTTATAAACGTGCTAGTATTTTTTTTTTTTAAATTGTGTTAAATTGATGGGTTGTGGAATTCAATGTAGCTAGCCTTAAATCAATGCAACTGCGTTACTCATTTTTTAACAACTTGTGGTAGATTTTGATGTTGAAGCTTCAATGTGTTAATTTAAAAATGTGCTAAGTTTTTTTTTAAAAAAAAAATTAAAATCAGTTTTTGATTAAAACCGAAAATCAAATCAAACTGGTTCGGTGAACTGAGGCAAGTTCGGTTCGATTTTCGATTCATTAACCAAAAAACCGTACAGTGCAGTTAACGGAACCGAACCGAACACCCCTGGTTAATTGATGATTCGATGATAATGGCCGTTGAACTCGTTTAATACCAAAGTTTTATTGTTTATAGTGAAGAAAGTATTGTCCATATATATTTTTTTTTGTGTTGTCTATTTCATGATCACTGTTTTAGCTCCATTGTCATAATTTTATAACATGGTAGCAGAATGAGTTGCTTCAACTCTTTTATGATCGAGCCACCTGCTTTGACTTTTGTGCTTTGATTATTATCATGATATCATCCCATAATATGTCAAATAACCTAACCAAATTAAATACGTTGCTCTAGGCATTATTGGCAATAACTAGTTATTGTGGACCCTATATATTGTTTGCAAATAAAATAAGCAATTTTGCGGGTTTATCTAAGGATTAGCATTCCTATTGGTCAACTGACAAAATTAAAAGTTTCACTCCACGTGTCAAAATTATATATTTGCATACAAAATTGACAATTTTGCTGGCATGCTAAAAATTGACACAGTGTCGATTTGATATGTTTACTCAAGATTCGAAATCACTGGATTCAATATTAAAACAGTAACTTCAAAGTGACTTTGTGTTAAGTGCGGGCGTGCCAATGTGCAATAAACACACAAGGTGAAGTTTTTTCGATTTGATTTTGATGGATTGCTCCTTTGACTTCTAATCCAAAAAATAATTGCGTTATAGTAGACAAAACACTATACTTAAGGTTCTACGCTCCTATAACTAAATGTAGGACTTAAATTTAGTGCTCAATGGATTCAAAAAGGGTCTAAAAATATAAAGTGAGAAGTTGTATTAAAAGACGATGGCTACTCGTCATGGATATTATAGACTTTATCTACAATCATATGCATTGATAACACGTCATATCTACGACTCAAATGCATTTAAAGACTGTCAAGGACTTTGACTACAAGTAAGATGCATTAATGACTCCGTACAATGGCTACACATAAGTGCATTGAAAGAATTGCACTATCTTACAAGCATTGATGATTTTGATTACAACTACTCGTGCATGCGCTCGACATGAATGCAAGATACCACTCAATCGCATTAATATATCATACCGAATGGGCGAGTGATAGTTACAACCTTGTGACGCTATGAAGTGAAAACATTGATAACCTCATCTTTAGCCAAATGGGCATGGCTACGAACACTAACATGACGGTTTTCTACCTATTGAACTAAACTAATATTGGTTCATTTGAGCTAAAAATCACGGAAGTGTAAACTTCTTGATTGAAGTTGTTGTTGAGTTGATTTATTAAAGTGTAAACTTGTTGTAACTTGATGATTCCGGCTCCCTTTTATAGAATTCAAGTTGCAACTACTTTCCTTTTATTCTTGGAGCTAGATGACTTATTCACATTGCACCTTTGAAATGGACGGTGCTTCTTTATTCCTACTATGGCAATTGTGCCACTTTATTTGAAATTTGAACTTTGCAAACTCACATGAGCATTACTTTTGACATCTTTAGTTATACCGATACTTATTTTTAGCCGTTTGTTATTCCTTACCCTAACAACCCATAAAAATAAGAGTTTAATTTTGATTGCTTTATTCACTATAAGAAAAAAAACGGTATTTTCAGCGGATTTTTGGTGGAATTTCAGCGGATTTTCGGTGGAACAAATCCGCCTAATAAACCTTCGTCGCTTTTCAATTTTTAGCGGAATTTTGGTGGATTTTTGGCGGAATTTTTTTTTAAATTAAATAAATTTTCGGTTTCGGCGGAATATTCCGCAGAAATTCCGTTGAAATTTTTAAATTTTTGGCGGATTATTCCGCCGAAATTATTTTTATATTTTTTAAAATAAAATTCCAATTGCCTAATCTAGGAGTCGAACCCGGGACCTCTCCCTAGCTCGCACAGGCGTGCATTCACGCGCTCGAAATCGCCCCAAATTTTGGAGCCGCTGAGAGTCGAACTCTCTTAATTCATTACATTATATATTTATAGCATATAAAAATTCAAATAATAATAATTAAATAATAATAATAATAATAATAAGTTTTTTATTTATTGAAAATTTTAATATTTTTTAATTTTTAAAAAATTTATATATATAATACAGAATATTATATATATAGCATACAAAAATTCAATTAATTCTAATTAAAATAATAATAATAATTTTATAATAATAATTCAAATAAAAATCCAAAATTTTAAATTTTAATATATTTTTAAATTATATAAAATTATTATTATTTATTTTTAAAATATTATTTTTTATTTTTTAAATTTTTCGGCGGAATTTTCCACCGAAAATGGGCCGAAAAATTCAAAAATGATTATTTTTTAATTATTTTTTATTTAAAAAATATTATTTTGTATTGATTTTTTAAAAATTCCGCTGAAAATTTTAAAAATTATTTTTTTTTATTTTTTTTAATTTTCCGCCGAAAATAGCACGTTTTCTTGTAGTGATTTATATTTCATTTCCTAATTTTGGCTGATTGGACCATTAGTCATTGTGTTAATGATTTCAGCCTGGCCTCATACTGCATCGAAGTGAATGCAGCATTTCTTCCTTGTTTTCGGTATGGTCAGAATTGGCCCAATCCGAAATAATAATAAAAAATTATTTTTGGACCCAAATATATATATGTTTGTACAGACTGTAATGACCCAATACTTCCAAGTATTTTAGAATTAATTATATATTGTTTAGTGTTTTATGCCATCATCATTTTATGTGATCCTTATTTTATATGTGAATTGTGTAATATTTAGATTATGAAATAGGTATAATGACTATGTTTTAACAATAAACAATTGATTTAATTTTATACTATATATATATATATCGATACATATATACATTATATGTGTATTTTCAAAAAATTACAATTATAATGATAGAAATTATTTTATTTTGTTATAAAGTCAAAAATATATAAATATATATATATTTCAAAATATATAGATATATATACATACATATATTTCAAAATTATAGAGATATATATATATAATATGATCATTTTTAGTATCACATGTATAATATACACTTGTTCAAGATGTCCTTTTTATTAATAAATGCTATCATACACTTGTAGATAAGATACTAGATAAGAGAGGCTATCTTGATTTCAAGACATTTGTATTAATCCATTTAACTAGAAAACCATTGGTAGGGATTATCTTGAAAAGGTAACTCTTGTTGTCATCTTCTTAAAATAGGATCATATTAGGGTAACACTTACCTAAATTAGGTTGACACATATATAAACCTAGCATAACACTTGTTAACCATCCTCCTAAAGTTGGATAACATTCATACAATTGTAACTATCCTCTTGAAATAGGATAATTAGGGTGACACCTACATAATTTAGGTTAACATGTGTGCAAATTTAGACCAACAACTTGTATGGAGCATCTTGAATAAAATTACACTTGGATTCATCTTCTTGAAGTAGAGTGACATTCATGTAACTTAGGGTATCATTCATGTGAATTAGCTTTAACACTTGGACAACTTAGAGTATCACTTGTATGGTTATGTGAAAGAATTCATTTAATACTAAGCTTAGTTGGAAGAATTTATTTAATGCTTCATTTAATGCTAAAGAAATTCTTGATAAAATAATACTATCTCTTAGGACTAACTACTATAAATAGTAGATTTAGCCTCATTTTACATCACCACACCCACACAAGCACACAAACACACACGATACACACACATAAATACACTCTCTTGAAAAATACTTTACACACACTATCTATATGTATATATACATATATACATATATATATATAGTAGAGGAAAACTTAGTTATCCAAGATAGGGACTTTACTTAATTTCATAAGTAAAAGTTCTTACTTAAATTTATGAATATTATGCTTCTATGTATATAGAGTAAAGACTAGTATGAGTCATGATACTCCATGTTTATGTGCATCTATGTTTAGAATCCATATGCCATTTTTAGCATCCAACATGTTTTAATAGGTACAAAGCTATGGTTTCAAGCATATATTTGATGACAAGATTATGTTATTAGATAAATTTATATTTCTAGTTTATATTTGTCAAAGCATGCTCTTTATGTGCCAATATGTATTACTTGAAAATTTGTTGCCCGTAAACGGGCCCAAGTGTGTTCGGAGTGGATGGGGCTGAGTTTGGTTGGGCGGCAATGAGCTTGCCGGTCTTAAAAGCTCTCGCCATCCATGTTTCTAATCCCTCCTCATATGGACGGAGTGTTCCATGTGTGAAGTGGGTCGTAGGAAAAAGGTATATACTCGAGATATGACCACATGTCGAATAAGGTGGGAAATTGTGATATGGAGAATAAGGTAGGAAATGGGAATGTGTATGGAAGATATAAGGAATTATGATCACAAAGTGTGATCCAAAGGTAAAAATGTGATTATGTGTATATTGTGTGAAACTATGTGAACATATGCACTTACCTCACACACCATCACCTTATGTTGTTAGGTAAATTTCCTACTCAACCATTATGTTGACATTTCTTATGTACCATTTTTAGGCGAAGTCAATACCGTGCATAAGGAGGATGAAGTCATAGGGCAACATGAAGCTTTTATTTAGATAGAGTTTAACTAGAGTTTACTATTGTACTATCTTATGTTATAATTACGACTTATGATGTTGCACTAAATTTTGTTGTTCTTGTTATGTACTCTTAATATATATTAGTAGGGCGGGTCGTTACACACGCACACACATACACATATACATATATATATATATATATGCTAGAGTCAATCGAAATTCGAAATAGAGCGATAATTTTTGTTTGGGAGACGAGGTCGAATTTTTATAGAACATTAAAGGTATTTTTATTATTTAAGAAGACAAAATTTAAAATTAAAAAAAATACATATGAATTTTAGCTGAGCATAAACTTGAGGGGTGGCAGCTGCCTCCTCCAACCCCGTTCACTCCGTCCCTATCTAAAAGCCATGAATCTTGGCGAGAAAATGAAGCATCGATCCAAATAGATCGAATATTGAAAGATACGACGCGTGTTGGTATAAGTAGCTTCACCTTTCTCCTATCATGCTAATTAGTAAAGGTTGTATACAAATCTAGACTCTACCAATATCTAATCAGGAAGAAAAGAAAACGAAACAAAAAGGGGGGTGTGGAATTGCATGAAAGAAATTGTTCTCCTGCACCAGCAAATTCATGAAAAGTGAAATAGCAAAAGAAACAAAAAAGTTAATTACACTTAGATCCTTCCAAAGCAGCATAATTACCTGTTTCTCCCCTTGAGCCCCCGTATGAACTGTCGCGCCACCACAAATTAATTTCTTGGAGGATCTTATTAAAAGTAGCAAATAATGTTTTGAGTCTTTGATAATATTTTTTTTAGCAAATTTCATTTAATTTCGAAATTATAAAATTCTCCGAGCATTAACATCAGGAAAATAAAAAAAAAGAAAGAAAGAAAGAAAAAACCTTCCCTATAGAACTATGTATATAATGCCTTGTAGAACTATGTATATCATATATTTTGTAGGATTAAAGACGTTTGTTACCCTAATATACACCAAAACTAATGTATGATTTTATTTTCATTCCCAGTTGTGCATTGCCAATATTTTCGAAGTCCAAAATAAATTTAATCATTATTCATATAGAAATTAAAACATTGAGTCCGTATGTATAGGAATGAGAACGGGTCTCATTTAAGATTGTAGAGAGTGTTAAAAATATAAATTAGTGTTTTCATTTAGAAAGTTGCCGTTTATATGGATCTTCACGACACTCGTTCCGAATTTAGTCGGCGCCCAATGGGGTGTCAGATATTTACGATTGTAAATAGTGTTAGAAATATAAATTAGTGTATTCATTTAGAAAGTAGTCATCTATACGAATTTCCACGATACTTGTCCCGAATTGAATCAATCCCATTTAGGGTGCGAATACCGAAGATCCATGGACAAAAAAGGAAAAAATGACAGAAAGAATATAAAACCAATATATTTTCATTTTTCAATAATAAAATTCTCAATTAGACAAAACATCAAATCCACTCCCAAGTATTCTTGAGATTTGAAGTGCCTTATTGACAAATACTGGACAATGATCAATCCAACTACTGTTTGCTGCAACCAGTCTGTTTGAAGGATACTCTCATGTTCTTCAGATCATAGCCCACCAAGAAATTTAACTGTGCCAAATTACCAAAGATGGGTACACCATCATGTGGAACAAAACCAAGGCAATGAACATTCTCTGAGACTTTAAGGAAAGTGTTTATAGGATACAACCTAATATCCCCACCAACAAAATGAAATGTAACAATGGGACCCCTCATTTTCCCATCAGGTGCCTTGTAACACAACCTCAGTATCCCCACCGGATCAGCAGCATGCTTAAATTTGATTTCCCTTTTCATTTCTGCTTCTAAGGGGTCATACAGTTTCTAAGATGTGTCAATATGGTCCCAGAGTCGATCACGATTCTTGTACGGAAAGAATCGAAGAGCTTAGACGAAAACGAGGAGTTGTGTAGATTGATCATGGATAGTTTCTTTTTTCCAACGCTTATCCCATTAAACCTCAAAGCATAGAAGTTTTTAAAAACGTGTAAACCAGATGAGACAACACCAGAACCAGAAACCACAGCATTACTGCCAAAATTCATTTTGCTGGACCTGGAATTATTATATACTTGAGGGAATAAGCAATAGGAGAACTTTCCATCAATCACAGAGTTCATTGGTGTGATAAGTGAACCTGGTCCTGCCCCAAGACCAATTACTCCAGACGACTCCTCATTAAAATTGCCTAAATTTTGACGACCACATCCAAAAATGAAATTCTTTCGAGAAATCGGCGTACCTGAGGTAGAACTTATGGTGACTGTATCTGAGGAGATGGTTCCCTGAGAGGAAGACCTGTCCAGATAAGACAAAGAATAGTGGCACGTGCTGTCTCCTTTAATAGAACGCTTCCCTCCAAGGGATTTGCAAAGGTTAGAGTTGCCTGGCACCAGTTTGTAGGTTGAAGATTTCCTGGGGGTGAAGAGAGGTTGCTTTTGACGGAAGCAGTAAATGCACGGGGCGCACTGCATCCATGAGAGACTACTACCTGTATCAACAATGCCAGTGATATCAAAAGGCAGCGTACCAATGGATAGCTTCATGAGAAATTCTCCACCAGATTGGATCAGTTCTGTTGAGGGAGTCCCTGAAGCAAGTGACCTGAAAGAGACATAATCAGCACGATTCTTGGAGCGTTGTATGGCTTTGTAGATAAGGTCCCAGTAACTTGTTCCGGAGCTGTGCAGAGGAGAAACGAAGGAGTCTCTGTGAATAAGGTGAGTGCTGAAACCATCGCTGTTAAGCCCTGTAAGAGAAAATGTAGAGAGGAATGCAAAGGATGTTAAGGTGGAGAGAATTATACAAAATGATATGAAAGCCCCATAGATTCGTTGTTCTTGATTTAGAATGGAACACCAAAACATGAGGCTTTCTAGTTATACAGACAAGTGCAAATCAAGGTCCTAAATAAGGATAACATCCTTCAATACAATAAACAAAATCTGCCTTTACTGCTGGATAACAAAAATTAAAATAGGATAGCTTCATTCATTGCATTTATCATTAACATTGTTGCAGCATAATTGAATCACTGAATTGATTAGCTTTCATAACAACAGACATCAAATTTCATGAGATGTCTGAACACAATCATTTCAAGTAACTAAAGAATGAAATGCGCCTCAAAAACATTTGACTGCTCCATTATATATGCAGAGCATGTCCTTCTCTTCAGTTTTGAATCTCTTAACAGCATGTAATTTACAAGGCCGCCTCCACACCCTTCTCACGAGCAATAGATGCAGTTTCACACTCAGAAATTGTTCTCATAACTGAACATGGCTCGCCTGCCACTGCTTCAGAAGACCCAGCCGCTACTGCTGCATGTGAATCGCGAAGGTTCTTCAAGTTCCCTAAAAACTGTGACAGTGAAAGAGAGAGAAACCGTAACACTGAAGGAAGATCAACGAAACAGGAAGGAAAAGCCGGCCAAACAAGATAAATGAGTGAATAAGTATTCAAATTCAACAAGTAGGACCCTAGTTTCAAATGAAAGGAAATTTCACTCTTCTACCATAACACGCAATATCAATGAATATCCGAAATTTTTTAAAACTTCATCAGCTCAACAGCACTCTCTATGATGAATAACAGATTATTTACTCAATAGAAGAGGTACCTTCAAAAGCATTTTATATGCTTCCAACAATCTATTTGCAGCTGGTCCAAAGCCATGGAGTTGTGGAACCTCCATCATATGAGTCCAGGGACGTATTTCCTATGCACAGCTAAGTAGTCAGAAACAGCAGTTACAAACAAACATATAATTCAGTATTTGCATGATCAGACAGAGTAATAGTGCAAAATTGAGCCCTCAACCAGTGAAATGACAAAATTTACATCCAATATTTACTTATGGTCCTAACGTACTCTAATGCATAGTCCATTGTAACAAGATAAAAATTTAGAGCCAGCAAAAAGCAATTCTATCAGGACTTTGGGAGAAATTTGGCAAGTCTGGAATCGAGGTGTGAGCTTTGTAATGCCACCATTCAAGCGCCACATGTTCCTAGCACCGCTTCTTTGCTTCAAGACTTGAGGATTTGTCGTGTCCAACTAAGCGAAAAAGCTGAACAGCAGCAACTTTTAGAAGCGAGAAAAAGCAGCATAGTAGCAGAAAGCGAACGCTTGACTATGAAGCTAGGGAATATTATTGATTGGGAAGCTCTTGGACTTTTGTTTGCATAAATTTCTCCCGGCCGCGCCGAAGTGGCCGCTCAGGGTTCGAACCGGCCGAGTTCGATGGGAAAACAGCCGATTCGAAGTGAGCTTCTTTGTGTTCGGGTGCGGGCGTGCCAGTGTGCAGTAGCACACAAGTGGAAGTCTTATGGTTCAGAGTGAATGTGAGGTGGTTCGAAATGGAATTAATGTGAATCGAAATGAAACAGTGATGCGCCTAAGACTTCTATCTGAAAAGCGATTGAATTGGAGTAGGCAAACACTACCCCTGAGGTTCTACTTGCCTACAACTGAATGTAGGACTTAATAATTTAGCACTCTCAAGAATCGAAAAGGGTCAGAAAGCTTAAATCGAAAAGGAAATACATTAGAAGACGATAGCTACTCGCCATGTGGACCTTACAGGACTCGACTACGTACACACGCATTGATGACTCGGGCCATATCTATGACAGAGATGCATTGAGCAGTCCCTAAGAACTCTAGCTACAAATCGGACACATTGATGACTCCGGCCATATCTACCTGTGGTTGTTTTCAGAGGCTGTTCAATCCGACGAGCATTGATTGACTCCGTCTGTACTCCTCTTCATGCATGAGCTCGATATGAATGCTGGGTACCACTCCGCCGCATTGATATCTCATCTCGAACCGGGCCCAATCCGAGTGAGTGATGGCTACGACTTCGTGACGTTACGGAATGAGTGCATTGATATCCTCACTTCGAGCCGAATGAAGTATGGCTACAAACACCCCGTAGCGGTTTTCTACCTACTTGAACTAAAGCTATTCTTTGTTCATTTAAGCTAAAAAAAATCAGAGAAGTGTAGACTTCTTGATTGAGAAATTGTTGTTGTGTTGATTGACGTTGTGTTAATGTCCTCTGTCTCGAAGACTCCAGCTCTCCTTTTATAGGCTTCAAGCTGCAACTGTGTCCCTTTATTCTTGGAGCCGAAAGACTTCAAAAGACTTGATTATTTGAAATGGATGGACCTCCTTATTTGTTGCTATGGCAGTTATGCCATCTTATTTGAAATTTAAATTTTCAGCCAATACATGGCCTTTATTTTTGGCATGTGCAGGTATAACAATACCTATTTTTAGCCAATATGTTATCTAACAACCCCTAAAAGTGAGGGGCTTGAATTTTAAATTTATTCTATTTTCTATTTTATATTTTTGGCCGACTGGGCTATGGGCCGTTATTTCATTCCGGCTTGGGCTTTGAATACGGGCTCGTGGACGTGTCGAAGTGGCCTGGGCCTTACTAATTCATTTCGGCGTGGCGAAAAGGACCAAAATCAGCCCACTCCGAATTTATACAAAAATTCATTTTTGGGCCCAAACAACTTTCTATTGAGGTTAAGGCACTCAAGGCTCGCTCTGATGCTAACATAAAAGCCTACCAGGAGGCTAAAGGTAGAGATATCGAGCGTAACCATCAAGTCGAAGCTGCCTCCATTGCGTTTGATGAAGTGACTACCTCCCTTCACATCTTCCTTGCTCGATTTCGGGCGGACTTCCAGGATGAGGGCACTCCGTGAGCTAGTGGTCTTGGTGGCAAGGTGGGTCGCCAGGCGAGGCCACTTCGACATCCAATCTTCCAGCGGCTGAAGCGAGTGGGCCAAGTGGAACAACCCAGGATACAGATGCCCCAGCTTCTTGACTTTGATGGCTAGAAAGGCTAATTTTCTAAAATTTTGCTTAGCCCTACATGCTCTCTGAAATGACAGCCTGTTGCTGGGATAATTTATTTTTATTTTTAGTTTTTTTGGCAATTTTGAAACTTTTTTTGAACCGTCCTTATGGCTCTTTGAATGCATTACTTTTCCTCTTACTTTGATGCGTTTGATTTTGGTTTTTCAAATAAGACTTCTTCAAAAATAGTTAACTGTAGAAAAGAAATCTCATTATTCAAGCCAGAAGCATCATAACATCTTCAAAACAAAAGGAGTGGACTTAGTCATGGTTGGCGCTGGATGCCATTCAACTTAGATTATTTCTTTGCTCTAATGGCAAAGTTTTCCACCTTGTCGAATAGAATCTTTTCAAGTATTTGCCATTTATAGGGTCCCTAAGTAGTTCCCATCTAAACTTTCTAATAAGTAAGCACTCCTCTTTGTGATGGCATGGATCATGGACGGTTCTTTCCCAATTTAAATCTTACAATGATTTCCATAGGCAAGGCTATGTTATGGCCATAGGTTAGTTGGAATGGGGTAGTTCATGTGCTGGTTCGTTTGCTAGTTTGATATGCCCACAGTGCTGCAGAAAGCAACATATGCCATGCTCTAAGGTTATCCTCCGCTATTTTCGAAATTATGCTCTTCAAGGTCTTGTTGGTAAATTCAGCTTAACCATTCCCTTGTGTGTAATATGGAGTGGAATGGATGAGTTGAATGCCATACTCTTTAGCAAAAACCTGAACTTTAGACCCTGTGAACACAGTTCCTCTTTCCATTACGATGGTTTGTGGGATTTCGAATCTATGAACAAGGTTCTCTTTGATGAAACTAACCATTGATCCTTGTTCAATTTGCTTGAGTGAGACTGCCTCTACCCACTTTGTAAAGGAGCCAGTGCTTGTGATGATATGCGTGTGCTGCTTCGAAAAGGGCGGGAAGATGGCTCTTATAAGAGCAATGGCCCAATATTGGAATCACCAAGGTTTCAGTATGAGCTTCATTTCTTCGGTAGGCACTCTCTGGATCGGGCTATGTAGCTGGCACTTTTCACATCCTCTAGCCAACCAAAAGTAATCTTGCACTATCTTAGCCAAAAATAACCATATCGTTTGATTAATCATGCGATTTTGTGGCCACTCTGGTTGGCTTTACACACTCCTTCATATACTTCCATCATGACTTTCATTGCCTCTTTTTGCCACCACATTGCAAGAGTACATCTTTATGACCTCACCTATACGGTCAATCATTACCTAGTAACACATAGTTAGCAACTCTCATCTTGACTCGTTGGGATGCACCCTGAGAGGGGTTTTTCAAATAATCTAAAATAGGTTTGCGCCAATCTCATGATTGCTTCATTGTACTTTCGATGGCACAAATGTTATTTTATTTGAAGTGACAGGGGTATGCCTGTCTTGTTACAATGTAACTAGCGACCTTGCAATCTTTGGGAAATTCAGCTCCCATGGCTCTTTAAGCTAATTCTTTGGCTTTGGAGTTAGATTTTCTAGCCACATATTGAAGTGTCATATCGTCAAAACCTATTAGCAATGCATTCACGGTAGAAATACACCTGTTGTGCACGGGGTTTCTGCATTGAAAAGTTTCTTGAATCTGTTTGATAGCAATCTAGGAATATCCAGTCACGTTGATGTTGGAGGCTCCTAACTTGAGTAGCAATTCAAGTTCGAGAATCAAGGCTTCATACATGGCTTGATTATTAGTACAAGGGAATTCAAACTAAACCGCCAAGCCAGTTTTGATCCTGGATGGCGAAATGATCACTATACCTACCCCAGACGCCTTGTTTGTTCGACATCTGCCGAATTGAAGTATCTATGGCTTCAAAAATACTGAAAGCATTTCGATTTGCTGAGCCACTTTGTCATCTATTTTGATGTTAAGGTGATCAATAAGAAAATCGCCCAAGGCTTGGCATTTCACTATCTTTTTCGAAACAAATTGCAATTGGTATTCCATAAGATGAGTGGTTGTTATAATGGCCTTTATTACAAAAACATATTTTATGTTCTTTTCTTTTGGTTTGAAGCGTCGTCGTTGCACTTAGCAGATACGGCATCGTTTTAGAAGAAATAATCTCAATCCTACATGGTATAGGATTGGTTAGGTATAAGTACACCCGCTTTGGACACATGGAATCAGACTTTGATTAATGCAATAATTATTTTTTCTTTCCACCTTTCTTCTACTTCTCTAATTCTAATTCTGCCTCTCTCCTCTCTTTCTTTCTACTCACGTCACCTATTCTAACAATTTGGCCATCAGAGCAATGCAATCCTAGGGCGAAAACGAGTAACTAGATCGATGACTAACACGATTGATCAAACCAGCGACCTGATCACTGCAGTGATCAGATGGAACAGTTGGAGCAACACATGCAAGAATATATGGAAAAACATCAAGAGGAGGAAGGACAAATGAGAGAGGAGCTCAAGGGGAAATTGGTAACATAAATTAGAAATTGAAGTTGATGTTCAAAAGAATGGAGGATTTGGTGAGAATTGTAAATTCGGACAAAAGTAAGGATCCTATGTTTTCTTCCACTTTGGCTATTCGTTCATTGAATCCACAAATTGGAGTTGAAACTCGGCTCCAATATGGAAAAATCAGCATAATCCTAATGGAACTAACTCTCATGTGCCTGGGATTCATAATAGTGTGTGTGGAGCCAAAAATAGAAGTCCTAAACTAGATATCCCACGATTTGATGGTGAAAATCCACGAGAGTGGATTAGGAAGTGTAACAAATTTTTTGTGTTGAACCCAATAGCTAAGTATGAGAGGAATATTACCCCATCGGTGTATATAGAAGAGAAGGCTGATTATTAGTATATGGATTATGTGAACGGCAGTGAAAACATTAGTTGGGAAAGGTTCACTGAGATGGTGATAGAGAGATTTTCATTGACTGGAGATAAGAACCTTGTTGGGGAATTCAACAAACTCAAATAGGTTACCACAGTAGAGGAATACCAAACAAAGTTTGAGGAGCTAAGATCGTTTATGCTTAGCATAAACCGCACATTATCTAAAGATTATTCCTTAGCCTAACCCCTAAAAATAGGGGTTTAATTTTGACTCTACTTTATTTGCATTTCATTTCTTAATTTTGGCTTATTGGATCATAAGTCGTTATGTTAATCATTTCGGTCCTGGCCTTGACATAGGCCAGCCTCACACTGCGTCGAAGTGGCTTGGGCCTTTCTTCCTTGTTTTCAACATGGCCAGAATTGGCTTATGCTAAATTATACAGAAATTTATTTTTGGGCCCAAGCATATATATATGCTCGAAATTCAACCAATATGAGAAACAAAACCATAATTTTTCTTTGAGGGATGAGGTCAAATTTCTATAACATATTAAAAGCATTTTTATTATTTAAGGGGACAATTTTAAATTTAAAAAAATATATGCAAATTTTAATTTAACAAAAACTTGAGGGAAGGCAACTGCCCTCTCCAACCCCATTCGCTCCGCCCATCTCTAAAAGCTTTGAATCTTGGCAAGAAAATAAAGCATCCAAATAGATCGCATATTGAAAGATACACAGCGTGTTGGTTGAAGTAGTTTCGCCTTTCTCTTATCATGATAATTAGTAAATGTTATATATACAGATCTAGATTTTACCAATATCTAATTAAGAAGAAAAACAAATATATAAAAAAAAAAGATTGCATGAAAATAAATTATTCTCCTCCCCCAATACATTCATGAAGAGTGAAATAGCAAAAGAAGAAGAAGAAGAAGAAAAAAAAAAGTGCAATCCCCTCCAAAGTAGCATAATTACCTGTTTCTCCCCTCGAGCACCCGTACGAACTATCTCATTACCACAAATTAATTTCTTGGAGGATCTAGGTAAAAGTAGCAAATAATGTTTTAGTCTTTGATAATAATTTTTTGTTTAGCAAATTTCATTTAATTTTGAAAGTATAAACTTCTCTGAGAATTATCAAGAGAAATAAAAAAGAAAGAAAAAACCTTTTCTGATGGCCTCACGAAGCATGGTAAAATTAGTGGAAATTTATATTGCTTTGTAAAGAGTAGAACTACGTATATTATATATTTTATAAAAATATAATTTTAGAACCGAATGTTGTCAACTTTATTATTTTAGCACTTTAATTTTTGGTGTTATAATTTTATGACTGTAATTTAACCATACATTAAATATTTAGGACAATTTATCTCGAATTGCTAGATTTGGTAGGAAAAGTGACGAATTTGGCCAGAATTTGTAATCAGCAGCATAAGAAGTTGGTATAGTTGCCACATCATAGACTACTTGGATCCAAGTTGTATTTTTTTATGACTTAACAGGCCACATAAGGTATCTGTGTCATTTATCCTTAAACTTTTATTTTTATTTAAATTATCTTTAAATTTTTAATTTATTATTTATTTAAAAAATAAAAAATGTAATAATTTATTTAAAATAATTTAATTTTTTATGAAGATACCATATACTATTTTTATAATAAAACTCTTTTCTTATTTATTTATTATTTTTAAAAAATAATAAAAATATCCCTACCTAAGCCCACCACCCACCCCCACAAAAACTCTAACCACTAAAGCGCCGCCCCTCCATCAACACTTCTCTCCCTCTTGATCTCTTTTTCTCCCTCTCTCTCTCCCACCCCTCCCCCCCGGCCCCCAAATCCATATATCTCTCTCCCTATCCCTCTCTCTCTCGTAGGCAGTGGCGGCGGGTGGTGGATATAGATACACCCAAATAATGTTTGTGTGTGTATATATATATATATATATATATTATGTATATGTGTTATTTGTGTGTATATATATGTCTTATGTATATATGTATTCATATATATTTATATTTATAAGAAAATTATTTGTGTATTTATGCCATGTCATCATTTGGTCAAATTTCATGCCACATAGACAATTTTTTTGCCATGTAAGCAAATTCTGGTCAATTCCCAACAGAAGTCCTAAATTTGTTAAGACTAGCCAAATCTCAATCCCAAAATGAAAACGCCAAATATTAAAATCTTAAAATAACATTGTTGGCAACTTACGATCCTAAAATTACATTTTTGCCTATATATTTTGAAAGATTAAATAAGTTTGATACCCTAACATACCCCAAAACTAATGCCTGGTTCTATTTTCATTCCCAATCTTGCATTACCAATATTTTGAAGGTCCAAAATAGGTGTAATCATTATTCGTATAGAAATAAAAACACTGATCTCA
Source organism: Petrea volubilis (assembly GCA_026212405.1). Lineage (NCBI taxonomy): Eukaryota > Viridiplantae > Streptophyta > Magnoliopsida > Lamiales > Verbenaceae > Petrea > Petrea volubilis. Next base: position 2,646,454 of record CM047878.1, read on the forward strand.
TTTAAACATAAATTAATATTTTCATCTAGAAACTAGTTGTTTATATGAGTCTCCACAATGCTCATTCCAAATTTAGTCTGCCCCCCAATGGTGGTGTCGGATATTTAAGATTGTAGATAGTGTTAGAAATACAAATTAGTATTTTCATTTAGAAAGTAGTCGCCTATATGGATCCCCACGTCAGCTCGTCCCGAATTTAGTTAGTCCCAACTGGGGTTTGGATACTGAAGATCCATGGATCAAAAAAGAGAAAAATGAAAGGAGAAAGAATATAAAACCAACATAATTTTATTTTTCAATAATAAATTTCTCAATTAGACAAAAACATCGAATCCACTCCCAAGTATTCTTGAGATTTGATGTGCCTAATTGACAAATACTGAACAATGATCAATCCAACTAGTGTTTGCTGCAATCAGTCTGTTTGAAGGATACTCTCATATTCTTCAGATCATAGCCCACCAAGAAATTTAACTGCGCCAAATTACCAAAGATGGGAACACCATCATGTGGCACAAAACCAAGGCAATGAACATTCTGTGAGACTTTAAGGAAAGTGTTTATTGGATACAACCTAATATCTGCACCAACAAAATGAAATGTAACGATGGGACCCCTCATTTTCCCATCAGGTGCCTTGTAACACAACCTCATTATCCCCGCTGGATTAGCACGCACAAATTTGATTTCCCTTTTCATTTCTGCTTCTAAGTGATCATACAGTTTCTCAGGAAGATGTGTCAATATGGTCCCGGAGTTGATCACGATTCTTTTATGGAAAAAATCAAAGATCTTCGACAAAAATGAGGAGTTGTGTAGAGTGGTTATGGACAGTTTCTTTTTTCCGACGCTTATCCCTTTGAACCTCAAAGCATAGGAGTTTTTAAAAAAGTGTAAACCAGACGAGACAACATCAGAACCAGAAACCACAGCATTACTGCCAAAATTCATTTTGCTAAGCCTGGAATTATTGTGCACTAGAGGGACTAAGCAATAGGAAAACTTCCCACCAATCACAGAGTTCATTTGTGTGATAAGTGAACCTGGTCCTGCCCCAAGACCAATTACTCCAGACGATTCCCCATTAATCTTGCCTACATTGTCACGACCACAACCGAAAATGAAATTCTTTTGAGAAATTGGTGTACCTGAGGTAGAATTTATGGTGACCGTATCTGAGGAGATGGTTCCACGAGAGTAAGACCTGTCCAAATAAGACAAAGAATAACGGCATGTGTTGTCTCCCGAAATAGAAGGCTTCCCTCCGAGGGATTTGCATAGTTTAGAGTTGCCTGGCACCTCATTGTAAGTTGAAGATTTCGTGGGGGTGAAGAGAGGTTGCTTCTGACGGAAACATTTAACACATGGGTTGCACTGCGTCCATGAGATAACACTACCTGTATCAACAATGCCAGTGATCTCAAAAAGCGGCGTACCAATGGATAGCTTCATGAGAAAATCTCCATCAGATCGGATCAGCTCTGTTGAGGGAGTCTCTGAAGCAAGCGACCTGAAAGAGAAATAGTCAGCATGATTCTTGGAGCGTTGTATGGCTTTGTAAATAAGGTCCTGGTAACTTGCTCCGGAGCTGTGCAGAGGGGAAACTAAGGAGTCTCTGTGAATAAGGTCAGCACTGAAACCACCATTGTTAAGGTCAGTAAGAGAAAATGTAGAGGGAAATGTAAAAGATGTCAAGATGGAGAGGACTATACAGACAAACATCAAAAGCCCCATGGCTATGTAATTTTTTGTTCTTGATTTAGAATGGAGGACGAACAGTATGCACAACGCAAACAGCGCCTGTGGATTGCTACCACATGAGGCGTCCTATTTATAAAGGGATGTAGCTCATACAGATAAGTGCAAATCACGGTACTGAATACGGAAAACATCCTTTAATATATTAAACAAAATCTTCCTGCTGAATCCTCGTGGATAACAAAAATTAATCAGATAGTTTCATTCATTGCATTTATCATAAACAATGTTGCAGGATCTTTGCATCACTAAATTGATTAACTTTCATGATAACAGACATCAAATTTCATGAGACATCACAACACCATCATTTGAAGTAACAAAAGAATGAAATGCGCATCAAAAACATTTGACCGCTCCATATATATGCAGAGCATGTTCTTCCCTTCAGTTTTGAGTTTCTTAACAGCATGTAATTTACAAGCCCGCCTCCGCACCCTTCTCACGAGCAATAGATGCAGAAAGAATCCCCAGATCCCGGTTCAAGAATGTCAGCGCAGTTTCACACTCAGAAATTATTCTCATAACTGAAGATGGCTCGCCTGCCACGGTTTCAGAAGACCCAGCCGCTACTGCTGCATGTGAATCACGAAGGTTCTTCAAGTTTCCTAAAAACTGTCACAATGAAAGAGAGAGAAATGCCTCACCATAATTTATCAAAGTTTCTACCAAACAACAAACAATACAACTTAACAAAGAAGTCACAATCTTTGACCCTTTACAAATATATAAAGAACAGGTTCTATATTTTCCTAATGATCAGTCTTCAGTCACACAAATTTTCACCTAAAAAGGAAATGGGAAAAAGAAAAAAGGCAGAAAAGTCCTTAAATGGGATAAGCTAATATTAGTTGAAATACCATTTAAGTTAGAAAGGTTTATTCGTCTACAGACACATTCACAAACCAAAATTAGGATTTGGCCGACTTGCCAGTCCCATAGAGAAAAGAGCACCAATGATAACCCATCCTCAGTTTTTAGTTATATACAGAAAAGAGTAACAAAGATAAACCATGCTCAGTTTAGAGAAGCTTCCTTGATGCCCATAAAGTCAAAATATGTGTCAGAGAATTCTGAAAAATTTTCCAAGTTGAAGATGCTGCGCACCAACGTCAGACTAACCATTGAAGGTTGTAGGATGGGAGATCGACAAAACAGGCAGGAAAAAACAGCCAAAATAAGTATTCAAATTCAACAACTAGCACCCTAGTTTCAAATGAAAGGAAATTTCACTCTCCTATGGTTCTACCATAACACCTAATATCAATGAGTGTCGAAATTTTTTAAAACTTCATTAGCTCAACAGCACTCTCAAAGATGAATAACAGATTATTTACTCAATAGAAGAGGTACCTTCAAAAGCATTTTATATGCTTCCAACAATCTATTTGCAGCTGGTCCAAAGCCATGGAGTTGTGGAACCTCCATCATATGAGTCCAGGGACGTATTTCCTATGCACAGATAAGGAGTCAGAAACAGCAGTTACAAACAAACATATAATTCAGTATGTGCACAATTAAACAGAATAATAGTGCAAAATTGAGCCCTCAACCAGTGAAATGACAAAATTTACATCCAATATTTACTTATGGTCCTAATGTAATCTAATGCATAGTCCATTGTAACAAGATAAAAATTCAGAGCCATCCATATAATTTTCTAAATAGTTGGACATAATGAATAGCTCAGACTTTAGATAAAAAGTACAAGACTGTAATGGTTTACATCATTTAAGCTGAGGCAAACAACATACTACTGATATTTAAGTTTTGTATCATGCTAAAAATTGCATTCTAACTTGAATTGATTGTCTGACAGGCCAGTCGTGAATGACTTTAGTCAAACACTCAAGTTGTATATTGTTTCATTTATTTCATCATTCTTATTGAAGGTTTAGCAAAGATTCAAATAATTAACAAACAATAAAAGGCTTATTTCTAGCTAAAAGTTCAGGATTACATTGATATCTTAATTAACTGTTTTATGCATTCAAAGAAAAGCCGATCAACACCTTAGAAATTCTAAATGTTACCTTCGTACCAGTCTCAGGAGACTCGTCTCTGGCAAAAGGACCATGATAAATGTATAAGTGTTATAGAAAAGTGGAATTCAAAAAGTCAGCAACATGTTGAAGTTTCAAAGTTTAGCTTGGTTTGTCTCAGGCATTTCCAATAATTTTCAAGTAAAGACACACAGACCACTGAACCAATATTAAAAATTTACTAATGTACTCAGTTTCAGGGGTACAGATAAATTCTCCAGAAATTGGAAGGAATAATTGCAACAAGAATATGAGCTAAGCAACACAATGCAACTGGAGATCATTAAATGAAAGTAAACCTTGGTATAGATTGTATTAAAAGATCTTGCAGTTTCAAGAAAAGATTCCAGATGTGCCCGTAGCTTTGCTTCAACCTCCATGTAATCTTCATCGGGATTATATGGATGCTACAGAAGTTAATACTATATTAGTAAATAGCAATTGATCACACAAATGCATCAACAAAGATGAAGTTAATGCAACCAGGTGAAGCTTGTGTATTAGAAGGTAGCAGATAAAAGGTGGACAATACCTTTGAAGCTAGATCATCAACCATCTCTTGAAGGTTCAGAAGCCTGTTTGATTGATCCAAAAGCTGCTTTTCCAAATCAGATATATCTGGCCTACAAATAAACTTTGATTAAGAGAATTAGTGGGTCACAATATCTGCTGACGAGAAATGCTTGAAAAATGTTTTCAGCATACAGATGCAGCAGTCTAAAGGATTCACGAAAAGCTTGATTAAACATTATCACCTTGAACAACTCAGCAAGCCAATTAGACCAATTTTAAAAGTACTATCAAAAGGAATCAAGACCAGTAATAACATCTGGCTAGACACTTGGAAAACCAAACCAACTAAGTTCAGAAGCCATCAACAACCTGATAAAGTAGCCAAATAAGATACTAAAGTAGCCACAATGCTGGCGGACAAAAGTTGGCATATTCACAATAAAAGATTGCAAGCTTTCTTAAATTCCTGTTCTCTGTCTTTTCTATAAGTTGGCACTTAACGACATCATGGAACAAGTAGCCGAACACGAGGAGCAAAGCACCAGGACCAACAGGCAAAATTATAAATAAAAATGAAAGATTTTCATGTCGTTTATCTACTCTAAGAAATTCTATGCAAAAGAAAAACACAAACAGCTTCCAGAGCTCAGTAACCCAAGTTGTTTAATTAGAGACCTACATCTGAAGACGTTTTTCTTTCTAAACTCTTTATGCGTTGCAAATGCCCCGTTCAATTCTCACATGAAACAAAAAGGCCTTACAATGGATATATAGATTGGATCTGCACATCTGCAGGAAACAATTTGCATTCTTCAGAAAAAATTTGAGCTTGCTTCTCAGCAATGGCATCTATTAGTTGTATGTCTCTAGCCACTTGCTCGTCTATGCTGGAAAATGTAGCAATAATTAAAATTAATTGAACAAGTAAGTTTAAGAATACAATAGAAAAATAGGACATTCTCGATATTCAGAACAAATAAAGTAGATGCAGCACCTCCACTCAGGATTATCAGCATAGATGCTTGCCTCCACAAGATCTACAATAAGACGCAGCATTTCTGTACGATCTTCATAACTCCCTCGACCCTGCAGTGAGAAGTTATACCATGCATCACGGACATGAAATCAGTGCAGTTAACATGCCTTCATCATAGGAAAAGTTGAGAAGAAATGTGAACCAATATCGGCCAGCAAAACCTATATGCATGTCACTTTTTTTAAGAACTCTGAAAATGAAAAGAAATGTCTTTCTTTCCTTGGTTTCCCAAGTTAAACAACAGAAGACTTATTGGAAAGAAAACTCTTTCTAAGTAGCAATGTTGGTTTCTTTTTTTGTTTTTTTTTTCCTTTTTTGTTCATTAAATAGAAAATTCACCTCCTAAACCCGCTAATAAAGCTGGATTACTAGCATTAGGATCTCTCAACAAGAACGAAGAAAAGATCAAGGAGCTTCCATGCTACCACGGGTAAAATACTTGCCTCTTCTTCTTTCATTCAAATGCACAAGACAAGGAACCTATATAGTCTTTTGTATCGAGCTAAAAACTAGAACAACTATATGACATTGTAGCCACAAAGAGCACTTGCAGTGATAATGGTGTGTCCTATGGGATTGAGACAGTTGAATACACGTAGAGTAATTGGCCAAATCGACTTAAATTCCTCAGCAGGTATATAGCTGTATTCAGAAAATTAAATAAGGAGTACGAAGAAGTGTGTTGATCGGGGGAAGTCACAAGTTGAACCAAAACATCAAGATATAAAAGATTCGAGCAGTATACATAACTAATTATCACATATTTAGCCAAAATGGAGACAAAGAGGCAGGAAAAATCAAAGTAATGCGTTAAGTTACACTCACTTGGATGGCTTCAGTGTCTATAGTGGTGGTAATACCCAGAAACTTTGCAATCTCAGCCAAATCTGCATAATTCCAAGAAAACAGAAAACAATATTTCATAACTGATTCACATACTTCCTTTTAGAATTATAACCAAAATATCCTCCAAAAGCTGCGGATGATCGCAGCATAAAGTCAACTTCATACAAGAATCAACAGAGTAAAAGAATTCTCTCATCAAGTTATAATCCAAGAATCACAGAAGGAGGACTTTAAACACCGATCATGACAAAATCGCTAACCCTATTTAATCCAAACCAAAAACCACACACAAATTTGATAGTATAAAAGAATATGAAATACATCAAAAGCGGTTTAAAGAATGATAACTACATTGTATCCTGGAGGTTTCTTCGTCGCGATCCACAGCATCCCCTTGTAGATTCTGCTGCGAAAATGGAGATTTATCACCCAATAATCTGCAAAATAAGTCCAAAATACAATAAAATCCCATTATCAAAAAAAAATAACACAAATTTCCACCCAATAATCCAAAGAAGAAGTTTCGGAACTTGAAAAAGAGCCATTCAAGAAGGGCGTAGCGTTCCATGCCGGCAAAGAGGAGCGACTGTGCCGGGCATTGGCTCTCGGGTAATTCAACACCGCCAATTTCTTCTGAACTTCTTCCATTTGCTTCGCCGCCATGATCGATCCACAAGCAAATCCCGAATCCAATTTGGGATTGAATTTTCACAAGTTTTGCAGAGGAAGTGGAAATGGGGAGTGGCTACGATTTTTGAATATTTGTTTTGCTTTTGCTACGGTTGAATTTTGTTTTTTTTTTTTTTCAAATTGAAGTCGTGTAAACAAAAGTTGAAAAACGTGTGTTATGTTAGCGTAAAGTTGCCGTTTTTGTTAATATTGTAATAGAACTTTTTCCTTAGGTTTTAAAACTTGTTTTGTATTACTGATAATCTTAGTAAATTAAGTTCTTTGGAACTTCTATTTTCGAACTTTAAGATGGATAAATTATAAAGATATTTCATTGAATTTGAAGATATATATATATATATATACACACATACACACGTTAAAATTCAGATAGTTTTTACTTTTTTTTAGGTTATATAGAATATACAAAAGTA
>CM047878.1:4581398-4596508 GCA_026212405.1 Petrea volubilis
ATTATAAATTTTATCGAGGTAACTTTTGTAATATTGAAATTTTTTAGGGGATCAGTTGTAGTTTCGATACTTTAGAAGGGTAGTAAATGTAATTATCCCCATAGAAGAAAAATATATAAAAATTAAGGCAATGGTAGATTTGGATTTTCAAAAAAAAAAGTTACTAACGTCATCATATTATGACCAGGAACCAGCTGAGTGAGGGAGGGTATTTGTAATTATGAATTTTAACGAGGTAACTTTCTATAATATTGCAAATTTTTAAGGAACTAATTGTAGTTTCGATACTTTAGAGGGGTTGCAAATGTAATCCCTATTTTGATTTGGAATTATTGTGTCCTCCTCTTGCATGAGTTGCATCCATGCACGTAGGTTTGATTTTTATATTTTGTTATAGGAGTCTTGTGCTGTTTCGATAAGGAAGTTCAGTCTTAATGAATAGAAGGCTAACTTGCAGTCATTGGCTTTCAAGTTTAGTGTAATTATAGAATCGCCCCCATGTTGTTGTATTTATCAAAACCCTCCTAACATTTAACTCCTTCCAAACACTACTAACCCCTACAATTAGGGATTTAGGGTTACCAACTGTTGCCATTAGTCAAAAATTGTAAATGTTTGCCGAAGATGCCCTGGCCTTGTGACAACAAGGAGGTCCCGTAATTAAAATGGTCACAAGTTCGATTCTATGTATGTGGGGTTTTATTTTAGTATATTGTAGTTTTTTTTTTACACTGTATAGTAGTTCATTTCTTCATATTATTTGATAATTTTTTGAATCAACAATTGATTATGAAATGCACTAATTATATTTGATTTGGGCTATTGATGCAATCGTTTGAAATGAACCTTATCCCTTTTAAAAACAATTGTAAATGTTTGGAAAACACCTTTTTAATTAGAAGTGGGAACAATTTTCGACTTATTTCTGGGACGATAATGGCCAAAGGGCTAATATGTAAGTTTATTCCCAAATAAGAGGGGTGTCTTTTAAGAAGTTTAAAGTTAGGTTTAATTACATTTTTAGTCTTGTAACCTAGGTCATCTGGCACATTTGGTCATGTATGTTCTTTTTTTTTTTCACATTTAGTCCTGTATGTTTCTAATTTTTGACACATTTGGTCCTACAGTGACAAATTTAGTCCTGAGTCCAGACTAATATGGTCCTGAGTTAACAAATTTAGTCCTCTATGTTTGCACTTTTGGTCCTCTCTTATTAATCTATCTAAATTAATGATTTTCGGCTGCACATGACAGTTAAATTACACTTTTGGTCTTGTAAGTTAGGCCCTCTGGCACATTTGGTCCTGTATGTTCATCGTTTTCATATTTAGTTCGGTATGTTTCTAATTTTTGATACATTTGATCCTACAGTGACAAATTTAGTCCGGAGCCTAGACAAATGTGGTCCTGAATTAACAAATTTAGTCCTTTATGTTTGCACTTTTGGTCCTCTCTTATTAATCTGTCTAAATTAATGATTTTTCGGCTACAAGTGACAGTTAAATTACACTTTTGGTCCTATAAGTTAGGCCTTCTAGCATATTTTGTCTTATAAGTTTGGCTTTTGCACATTTAGTCCTGTATGTTTCAATTTTTGACACATTTGGTTTTGGAGTGACAAATGTGTCAAAAAAATTTGACAAATTTTTAAAACATTTGTCGGGGTTTAAGACTAAATTTGTCAAAAATTAAAAATATATGGAACTAAATGTGAAAAAAGTGAACATACATGACCAAATGTACTAAATGACCTAAGTTACAGGACTAAAAGTGTAATGAATAAATGTGTCAAAAATTAGAAATATACGGGACTAAATATGAAAAAGGCGAATATATAGGACCAAATGTACTAAAGAGCCTAAGTTACAGGACTAAAAATGTAATTAAACCTTAAAGTTATAAAAGCTTGAAATTGGTAAAAAAATAAAAAATTAAAAAAAAACCCACACGCACACAAGTTGACATCGCAGTTAAATTAATCGCTAATACTTAATTAAGTCCTAAAATGACTTCGCTTGTCCTTGAGAAAATGAACACAACAGTAGGTGGAACCGTTGAGTTAGTGGGCGAAAGCCGAAAGGCATGGATTTTTGGCCACAATAGAGCGCGTTGGTTCTGGTGATTAAAATTATAAAATGCGTGTGGATGCTAATCTGATTATGTTTGTTTTTCATGTGTACTTTTTCTTAATAAAAGAGTCTTTATATATTGGTTACTGCTTATTATTGTAACTTAATTCTAATGATTATTTTGTTTATTTCATTTATGAACAACTTGTTTGTGTTTGCTTCGCTTTGGATAGTACAAATATTTAAATCTTAATTAATTATTGTTGTCTCGATGGATATTCTGCAATTTTGATGTTGTGAGCAAATTATACCAAGAATAAATATTTATGATGGTTTATTATTGATAACTAGCACGTATAAGTATAATATTAACTACTCCATCCGTTCCATCATAAATATTGTTTAAAATTATTGTGTAAGGATTAAGGAAATATATTAACAACATTAATTATAAATCAATTTGACTAAAATATCCCATAATTAATGTGTTATTGGAAGATTTTTTAAGAATTTATAAAAGATATTAATTAGAGTTTAAGTGCATATTAAGAAAAATTAATAGATTTTCTCTTAAAATGTGAGAATGATATGATGTGATGTGACCACTTTTTCGAACCACACATGGACCTAACGTTAGGATGCTAATTAATGTCTCCCATAAAAATAAAAAAAATAAGCAATTCAATCTGATCATCTTAAAGACTTTAAATAATGAGATTTATAGTCGGTTTGAATGGACCTTTTATTAAAAGAAAATGCGCCTATTATATATACAAAGAGAAATATTTTAACCAAAAAAAAAATAATCAGTATTTTATTGGACTTTTTTAACACAAAAAAAAAAATCAATTAAAAATCTTAATAATATAAATACTGTAAATAATATCTAATTTTTTTTATATATAATTATATATATGTCTTTGACCGCTTGGCCAGAAAATGAAATAATTTTTCTTTATCCACCACATAAAGTGTTTTCTCAGCTCTGATTTTGGTCAGAGCATTGATCAGCCACTCATGTTTTGTAATTTGGACATAATTATTGCCACATTCTAATGGGATTAGGTGTATAATTGCAAACCACTAATTATTTCTATGTAAATAGTTTATGAATTTAATGGAATCTTCTTACGAGGAATGTTCCAGGAACTTCGCCAAATTCGTGCAGAGATGGGTTATCACAAGAAAGCCTGTTTGGAGACCTAAAAGACAACGATAAATCTGGACCTATGTAGCTCGCAATGGCCAAGTAACATTTTTAAACTTTTAACTTAGCTTACTGTTTTTCACTATGAAAATGAAGATCCTTTAATAATGAATAAATTCATTATAAATTTAATTTTTAATAAATTTTTTTAGTAAATATCTTATCAGTTGTCACTGACTATTTATTTAGTTCGTTTACATCGAGTTTTGTTAGTAATACGTTACAAATACTTTAAATTTGTGATAAAATATTTTCGTCACACAATATTTATAGTAAAGAGGTTGTTTTTTTGTAATATTTTTTTAATTATGATTGGTTGACGTAGTGTTATAATTTACATACATGATAGCACACACAATTACAATATCAATGAAAAAAAGAGAGAAAAAAAATGATACGAAAATAATTTTAACACTTCAATAATTATTCCTTTTTTTTTTTGAAATGCACTTAAATAATTATTCAATCTCTCCAATTGTTAAACATCCCACAATTAACGCGGTATTTATAATGGGCCGAAAACAAGGGCCTAAAAACACAATGTAAATCCAATATGGGCTTGTACCCTTCGCTATTGACATAAACCTCCCAAATATATATATATATATTTATATTGGATCGCATGTAAACATCACGATGGAATCACAGTTCAATTCATTTTAAATAGCACGGTTAGCACTTCGCATTGGATCGCAATTCGAATTGCTAAAAACTCAAGTCACATCAACATGTATTGATTGTTCAGTAAATTATCGTTCCAATTATTTGACACAGGGCTGTAAACGGGTTGGATTTGAAGTAAATCTGAAAAATTCAAATTCAAATTCGAATTCAATAGATTTTCTCAATATTCGAATCCAATCTGAATTTTATAGGATTTATATTCAATACTATTAAATTTGATTCCAATAAAAAATCCAAAATTTGATAAGAAAATTCGATCTGATTAACAGGTAAAAAAATTGAAATTTTAAAATTAAGTAATTAACAAATAAAAAAAAATATTTCTCATGTAAAAAATAAAATTTTAATTAAGTAGAAAATTATTATAGAAACATGTATAAAAACTAGACATTATTTTGTTAAAAAAATTACCTGTGTGTGCATAAATTTTAGCATTTCTTGACGACGTGGCTACTTAGGGTTCAAAGTCATTGAATTCGATAAGAAAATAGTGAACCCGTGCGTTTAGTACGGGTGTGCCAGTGTGTACGAACACAAAAGTTGAAGTCTTAATGATTCGAAGTGAAAATATTTTGCACCGAAGACTTCTATATGTAAAACGACTGAGTCGGAGTAAGCAAATACTACCCCTAAAGTTTTACTTGACTACAATTTAATGTAAGACTTAGCGATTCAATACTTTAAAATTCGAAAAGGGTCTAAAAACTTGAAACGAAAAAGTGCGTTGAGAGACGATGGCTACTCGGCACAGGATTTTACAAAATTTAGCTACAAACACATGCATTAATGATACGAGCCATATCTATGACTAAAGTGCATTGAGAGATTGTCTGGGATTCTAACTACAAATCAGCCATATTGATGACTCCGTATGAGGGCTATGCGTGAATGCATTGAAAGATTGCTTAATTCGACAAGGATTGATGACTCTAGCTATACTTTTTCATGCATGTGCTTGACATGACCGCAGGATTCTATTCCGCCGCATTAATATCTCATATCGAACCGAGCCCAATCCGAGTGAGTGATGGCTATGACCTCATAACGTTATAGAGTAAATGCATTGGTAACCTCATCTCGAACCAAATAGACATGACTACAAACACTCATATAATAGTTTTTCACCTACTGAACTAAAGCTAATATTTGTTTATTAAGCTTAAAAATCAGAGAAGTGTTGACTTCTTAATTGAGAGAGTTGTGTTGTTGTTGTTGTTGTTGTTGCTGCTTGTTGGATTGTTGTGTAAAATGACTTCAGCCCTTTTTTATAGGCTTCCAAGTTGCAACCACTTCACCTTTCGTTTGGAGTTAGGTAACTTGTCTTGACTAGGTTAGTCGAAGTGAATGATCCTCCTTATTTCTTGATTGTGGCAATTATGCCACTTTATTTGAATTTCAAATTTTTAGCATTGCTTAGCCTTTATTTTAGATATGTTAGTTATAACAATGCCTGATTTTAGTCAATCTTATTATTACCCTAACAATTCCTAAAAGCAAGGGATTAATACTGACTTTATTATTTTTATTCTATTTTCTTATTTTTCTGTTGACCTGGGCTCACGGGCCTCCAACCCATTTTGGCTTAGCCCTCTAATATGGATTGCCTTGTATGTGTCGAAGTGACCTAAGCCTCATTAATTTATTTCGGCATTGCAAAAAGGACAAAAATAAGCCGATTTTGAATTTGTACAAAAATTTATTTTTGAATCCAAACACCTTGAAAAATAAAAAATAGTGTATTACTAGTTATTATAGTTTATATATTGCATTTTATTTAAATTTATTTACTAACATTACATACATAAGGTTATCCCAAGTTTGGATTCGAATTTTTAACGGATATCATAGTCATTTATATCGAATTATGAATATTTAAAATCGGATAATTCATTTTATATTTTAGTCGATTAAATATATTAAAATTTAAATCGGACTCGATTGAATTTGGATTAAAAATCGCTCGATCGACAGCCCTAATTTGACATATAGATCGAAATTACTAAGATGAGCTAAATGCAAATATTATTCTTTTTTCAACTTTTTATGTGACGGTCATATAAAGCTATCTTGCATGTGGACCATCTTCCTGTCATGTGACAACATCGTGAACTGATGACTTTGAGATTCGGAGTTACTATGTGTACTTTTAATGGATAAACACAATAATTAAACTAATTTATCTTGATAAAAAGAATAAAATAAAAATTAAACCCTAATGATAGGAAATACAAAAGAAGTTCCGAAATAGCGACAAACAAATATCGCTATTTTTAAAACATTGGTCAAATCAATTCACTTTGTCCATGAAGTATATGAGCTGCTTGAGGTTCTTCTTTTATATATATATAAATGTATTTATGGTATTATTTGAGTTTTCTCTTCCTAAAGAAGCACCAACAAAACTGATTTTCTCATACGAGTACTATCCTATAAAATAGATAATTTCTCTGAGAAAAAATATTCACATATACTAATAGAATATTATTATTAGTTATTAGTATTTAACAATTTTATATGACAATTAAAAATAATCAATTAACTAAATCAGTTTATTATTTTGTATGGTAAACTAATTATAATGTTCAACGATGTCATTTTATAATTGTCTACACTACTAGAAAACATTAAATAGCCACGGATTTTAGTCACAGGAAAAATATGTGGCTAATCCGTATCTAATAGCCATGGATTAGCCACGGATTTGCCATGGATGTTGAAAAATATTTTTAAAAAAAGTTAGTCACGGATCGCCCGTGGCTAAATTAGCCACAGCCTTCGTGGCTAAAATTCGCACAATGTTTGCCCCCAATTATTAGCCACGGCCTAGCCGTGGCTAAGGGCCACGGATTAGCCATGGTTTGGCCGTGGCTAAATTAGCCACGGCCAGGCATTTTCAGAAAAAAAAGTGGCCAATTTGGCCATGGTTTGATCGTGGCTAATGGCCGTGGCCAGAATTTCGTGGCCACGCCGTGGCTAATTCGTGGCTAATCACAGCCGTGGCCAAGGTTAGCCACGAAAAAAATCTGTGGCTAATCTTCTTGGCCACGGATTTTTAGCAAAATTCGTGACTAAAATCCATGGCTAATTGCTTTTTTTCTAGTAGTGCTAGGTTAATTATTACTATTTTACGATTGCCTTTTGAAGCAAATTACTATTTTACTATTAAGGGGGAAAAAACTAAAGTTTAAACATTTTAATTTCCATAGTTTCACAAATATATTAAAAAGAGGCAAAATAGAAAATAAATCACACTTCCTATTTGGAGAGGCAAATTAAATTTCGCATTTTCATAGCTTAAAGACCAACTTGTAGATGTTGCAAATGATATGATGATTTGGATAGATAGATGGATAATATATGTTCACTTAATTCGGCTTATTACTTTATTTTTTTCAATTCATCCAAATAAAACTTTGTTACTATTGTAAAAGACTTGACACACACCCAACCACCTATTATAATGCATCAGGTGTAGTATAGAATCCACTGTTTTAAGGGACAAAATGACATAAAACATTTGCTGAGATACACCAAGGTCAATTTTAGTCCAAAATGTATCATGTAAATAAGATAGAATTACCGTATTTTAAAATGGACATGGCATCGAAATTACTATCATTCACCGATTTATGGTATTATCAATCTCTCAACCACAATATGTGAAGGTGTGGATGTTTGACAGTAATTCTCCCTAAATTTTTCTATGCATTGGGTGTTGGAATCCATGCATGTATCAAGTATCAAATGGCTGTGATTCATTATAAGCTCTTATATATATATATATATATATATATATATATATATAGAAGATATTCGAATACATAGTGTGACTAGGTTATCACGGTTGGATATATGTCATATATATGGGACTTTGAACTGATTTATAGAAGAATTTTCCTTAAATTTTTCGCTACAAAGTTCTAAAAAATATCAATCATAGGATTCTATTAAATATCTTTACTATTATATAAAAATACACTACCTTTTATAACTACTTTTGGTTCGATTTTATTTTATTTTTAATCTATCAATTTCTTTTTCATTTTTTCTTTTTTATTTTACTTTTTCTCTCATCTCTCCTTAAAGGTGTCAATGGGGCGAGCTAACCCAGTAGTTCGACAACCCAGCCCAACCCAGCTAGCCTCATATGGTTCATGAGCTGGGCTTGGGCCGATTTATGGGTGTTTACAAGGGTCCCATGTCGACCCAGGCCTAGCTCGAGCCCAATCCAGGCTCAGCTGATATTATATATATATATATATATATATATATATATATAATTTAGTTTTGTAACAAGTATTTTTGTTTTTTTTTTTTGAAAGCAACAGAACTTTAAAACTAACAATCATGAAATATCTTCCAATACAATAGCTGAGACCATGGAAGGCAATTCCAAGAGCCCCCCCTGAGAACCTAAAGCGCATTTAGCCAAAGCATGCGCGACCTTATTAGCTTGACGACGAACAAAATGAAAACAGCAACTCTCAAAGCCCAAAGACCTCTGCTTAATTATTGCAACCAAGGCACCAAATCTGGAAAAATCATCCTCCTGTGAGTTGAGCTTGGTAATAGCAGACTTGCAGTCACTCTCAATTGATATAACACTCCACCCCTGCTCAGCCGCCATTAGTAATGCCTCCAAGATCGCCAACAGCTCCACATGTTCAGGTTCGAACTGTCCTGCCTTACGACGCGCACGCCAGCCCACTCTCTCGCCATTTGAATCCCGTGCCATCACACCGAAGCTGGCCAACCGCCCCTCACTAGATATCGCACCATCGCAATTTAGCTTAACAACCCCAGGCACAGGCGAAACCCATCGAACACTAACAGCCTCCTGAGGCGGCCCCGACGGATGAGCAGCACAGTCGCTGACCGTGGCGGAAAACTCAAGAGCAAACGCTACCACCTCAGTCGGATCCCACCAAGAACTTCCCGACCACTTTTTATTTCTATTAAGCCAAATAACCCACAACAGCGTCACCAAAGAAGGAACCTGCCCCCTATCCAGCTTCTGCATCAGTCCTTCCACCCACCCCCGTTGATCATTATGCCAGCTGTCTATCACCGACCACGGGAATGGCGCGCAAGCCCACACCTGTCGCACAAAGGTACACTGAAGAAAGATGTGTTTTAAATGCTCCTCCACCTCCCCACAGTATGGACATCCAAAAGAACCTCCACTCCGGCGCTTAGAGAGATTCGAAGCCGTAGGTAAAATATTTCTCAACAGTCGCCACAAGAACACCTTAATTTTCGGAGCGACATTTACATGCCAGATGTTTCGGAACAACCTGGACTGACACACAGCAGAGGAAGAAGCACAATTCTGCATACTAAGTTGTAGCGCGACTTGGTACGCACTCCGGGTAGTGAACTTACCAGACTTCTCGTAATGCCACATCAGGACATCCGGAGACCCCGACGTCCCTACCGGCATACCCAGGACCAGAGCAGCATCCGTTTCCCAAAAAACTTGGTGGACCAACTCCTCATTCCACTCCCCCAACCCATCCTGCAGTTGACTCACCCAAATCAGATTCGGATGAGCCATAGAGCGTCGCAGCGGTAAGAAAGAGATCGGCTTAGGCAGCCACCGATCCTCCCAAATGCGGACACCAGCTCCGGATCCCACCCTCCACCGTGACCCCCTTTTGATGATGGGTATTGCCTGATAAATACTACGCCAAGCGAAAGATGCAGCTCTACCCTTCCCTGCTTCGAGCACCCCCGTATGTGGAAAGTACCGGCTCTTGAGCACCTGCGTCAATAGACAGTCCGGCCGTGTGATGATCCGCCAAATCTGCTTGGCTAGTAATGCCAGATTAAATGCCCTAAGGCTACGAAAACCCATCCCTCCATCGTTCTTTCGTACACATAACTTATCCCAAGATAGCCAGTGTGTCCGGTTAGTCGACACACTGTCCCACCAGAACCGTGCCACCAATCCCTCCAATTCCCTCACGAAGGAAGTTGGTAACAGGAAGCAGCCCATCGCATACGTAGGGATCGCTTGGAGGACAGCCTTAATAAGAATCTCCCTCCCAGCAACCGATAATTTCCTTTCAGACCACCCCTTCAACCTCTCCTGGATACGGCAACGAATATTCGCGAATACACTTCGCTTGGATCTACCAATAACAGCTGGCATTCCCAAATACAATTCATGCTTCTGAATGATAGGCACTCCTAACACGCACGCTATCCTCTCTTGCACCCGCAGTGGGACATTACGGCTGAAAACAACGGCAGACTTTTGAAAATTCACCAACTGGCCCGACACCCTCGCATATTGTGCTAGAATCAGATGGATACTTCCAGCCGCTTCCTCTGTCGCTTGACAACAAATAAGGGTGTCATCGGCAAACAGAAGATGAGAGATGCTAGGTGCAGATGGTGCTATTCGGATCCCCTGCAAACGTCCTGTGCGCTCTGCATTAGCCAACATACAGCTCAACACCTCTGCACATAACAGAAACAAATAAGGGGAAAGAGGGTCGCCTTGGCGAAGACTGTTGAAAACGTTTCACAAG
Organism: Petrea volubilis; assembly: GCA_026212405.1. Lineage (NCBI taxonomy): Eukaryota > Viridiplantae > Streptophyta > Magnoliopsida > Lamiales > Verbenaceae > Petrea > Petrea volubilis. The sequence goes on from CM047878.1 coordinate 4,591,892, forward strand.
ATATGGATTCAAACCGAATAATCCATAATATAAAACAAAATACGATTCCTACGAATCGATTAACCACAGGATCTTTAGTAAACAATCAAATAATGCTTAAATCATAAATCACTAACCTCGATCCATGATAGATGCGGAAGAGAACTGAATCTAGGGTTAGTGGTCTTCTAAGCCAAGAAAGACGGCGTGATTTTCTTTATTCTCTCTCTTAGATGGGGCAGAAGAGAAAAACGTCGTTCTATTCTGGCTTAGGGACCATGCCCTAATATGCCTAATATGTCATACTTTAATTATGGGCCCATCAAACATAATTAAAGTCTGACCGGGCTTCTACACATAAAAGACCCATACTTAATATAATATTTCTGTAAGCCCATTAAATTTATTTCTTAAATGGATCACATAATTGGGCTCCTTTTAATGAGATAGCAATGTACAATAAATTAATATGTGAGACCAATAAATTAGAGAAAAAACCCAACAATCTCCCACTTGGTCCATATATGTTTCCGAAAATTGTACATAGTTGAAACCTTAGTGCGCGCAAACTTTATGCCATCTCAGCCTCGAAATATCCCAAAACAATCTGGTCCATCAATTGTGCTAATACAGGATCAAAGCGGCTTTCGTCACATAACTCGCAACTAAACCGAACAATGGTCACAATACTAGCAAAATTAATGACATAGATCAAGCATGGATGTATAGCATGGAAATTACATGTAACGTGATCTCAATCATGTCTATTTCCAACTGGTCCTATCTTATGACTCAAAGAGTCCCTCAACACTTTCCAATCTTTATGCAAAACCGCAGTGGAAAGTTAATATCCTTATTTCAGAATATTCAATTAATTATGAAACCTTAGTCTGTACAGAACATAACCATAAAAAACATGTACAAAGAGCATGAAATAACCACGTAGCACTTTAAGTGGTGATTCCTTAGTAAGCTTTAAACTATTGAGTTTGTATTCATATGCTCTTTTGACACCCGAATACTCTGAACTTATTTATTCACAACTAGAAAATTAATGTCTATATATCAGACTTTCCCAAAATCTAGATGTTCTTCGAATATAGCTTGGAGGCCTTATTATCAAAAATGATCCTTTATAGTGTCAACACCATTGATCACTTTCAATCTAGTGATAAATACAAGCTATATTCCTTGATTGGATGTCTTATAGCTAATTATGCATTCAACCTTCATAATTGAAAAGCTATTAGTGTCTTAACACTTTTCCGAAGTAGCTTCTCCAACTATCGTGAATACATAACGTTATGTGGATCTCTTGCTATCCAAGCATCCAACAAACGACTGAATTGAAATACCACACGATCTTTAAGTGGTTTTATTTTCAATAAGCGAGCATATATTTATTGTTCTTTATAGATACCTCATAACCCATCATTTTAATGATCCACTTTTGGGTTACTAAAATATTCGCCTAACATCCCGACTACGTATGCTAAATGCATTTATGAAATTGGAGTAAATAAAGCTTTATCACCCTTTGCTATAGGGGTGTCCCCTGGTGCACAATTTTGCATACCAAAATAGCTAAGCACATTACCAATATGGACTTTTTGCATTTAAGTATATTTTTATGCAATAGGCTTATATTGTTGCTTGCGAGTAGATTATTATCCACATACAACACCAAGAGGGTAAATTTGCTCCCACTAATCTTGAGATATATACACTAATTAAAGGTGTTTTCCTTGAATCAAAAGAGGTCATCACCCCATCAGATTTTCGGTATCACGAATGGAATGCCTAGACGGATAGTTCATGGACTTCTTCAATTTACATTAGGTGCTTTGAGTCTTTGGACTCAAGGTTCTCTGGTTGCACCATGTATATTGTATCTTCAACATCTCCATTAAGCAACATTATCTTTATGTCCATTTGATGCAGCTCTAGATCATAATGAGCCATAAGTGCCATAGCAATTTTAAGAGAGTCTTTTGTCTAAACCGACTAGAAAGTCTCTTTAAAATCAATGCCTTCCTGATGAGTAAATCCATTGGCATATTTTACATCTTTCAATGTTACCATTTGAATTCTGCTTGGTTTTGAAATTATATTCATAACCAATGAATTTCATCCCCTATGGCAACTTGACAAGATTCCAAATACCATTACCCCTCATGAATTTCATATCCTCATTCATGGCCTTGATCCATGCATCAGAATTCAAACACAATTTGATTTAACTAAAAGATGTAGGACCATCTTGAAATCTCATATCAAATTTGTGTTCATGGAGATAGATGATATAGTCATCTGAAATCATTTTTCTCCTTCATCCGACGGATCTCCTTATTGGCACTCTAGATTTGAAGTTGTTGGGTTCATCAGCTTCAATAGATGATGATTCCCTACTTGATTAGTGGGCATTTCAAATATAGTTGTGTTTTACGTAATATCCCAATTTACAAGCTAAAGAGTACTAGGATAAACTATCCAATCCCTTTCAGTTGTAACCGTAGTGGGAATGCTAACACACTCCTCTTTAAACACAACCTTGCTATTTTGATTTCTCCCACTATAACCAACAACCTCTATTTACTTGGCATTTTCTATTTTGAAAAAGGACATATGTAAGGGATCATAGTATTTAAAGTCCTTCGATTTTAAGTATCCTACAAAATAGTAACTATTGTTCTTTAGTCCAGTTTATTCTTACTTAGGCCTGTGAGGCCTAGCCTCAGCTGGACATCCCTGGACATGCAAGTGTCTAATACTAGACTTCTTGTTCCATCCACAACTGTATGGGATTTTCGTTACTATTTTGCTTGGAACTTGCCTTATTTTATTAATTGTAAACTTTAGTGTCCCATCTAAAAGTTATTTTCGAAGATTACGACTACTAAATAATCAAGTACAAATAACCACATCGGAGTAATCATCAATAAGTTGATATCAATTGTTATCCATTCCATGATGCCGTAGGGAATGATCTACAAAAGTCTACATGTATCAACTCTAGAGATTCTTTACTCCTATTCGCACTTGTTTTTCTTTATATATATATATTCTTCATACATTCTACACATTTTTTTTTTTTTTTTTTTAAGTCTGAAGAATAAGAAAACCAAGAATTCCTTTGACATAAGCATATTTATTCTCTATTCAGAGAAATTACCTAATTGCTTATATTGTCACACAAATGAATTCTTATTATCCAATTTGGCTTTAGTACCAAAGTTACTTTTCAAAGGAGTCTTTTTATTTATGTTAAAGCTATCGGTATCTAATATTCACAATATAACAAACTAGAATACAAGTTCCGTTAATATTTAAATTTAGAGAAATACTGAAAATGTCATTTCCAAAAGGACAAGTGGGTCTGAATTTGTCCAAATAGGAAATAGGAACTAAATTCCATCTCATTGATGGCGTAATCAAAAAATTTCTCTAAATTCAAACACAAACCAGTATTCAAGAGAGAATTATAGACACGAATAGCCTTCAACAAAGCCTTGTTGCCATTTTCCATATAGATGTATCTTTCAACACCAATTGGCACTAGACACCTTAATTAATCCTAAAGTATGAAGTACTAAAGTCAAATTAATAAAACAAACAAATTGAGAAGTCAATATTCTTCGCACACCCACTAACCTATTTGGGACAATGCTTCTTTAGGTGACCAACTTTCTTGCAAAAGTAACAAATAACTATTGAATTATGTTTCTTTTGCACTTTATGTTGGAATATCACAAGTTCTGCAGTTTCTTTAACATAAGTCCTTCTTCATTTCTTAATGTCAATAGTTTATTGAGAAATTGTTGCCAAATTAGTACTTCATCCATTTTCTTGATTAAAACTAGGTCCACAAAAATGTTTTTTCAACATTCAAACTTTTAAGGACCTTCATATTTATTACAAGATTGGATTATCCTTTGATGTACTTCTTTATGTTTCCTTTGCATTTATACCGCATTGAAATGAGCTTTCTAAGGATAATGCCCATTTTGACCTTTTCGCTGGAACGAATCGGTCTTCTATCTTTGCTTTTGGAAACTTTGGTATTTTCTTTCTCAAAATACGACGCCTTATCGATACCGGAAATTTAAATGTTGCATGACTATTAGACTAATATAATTTGATTGATCCTACTTCTCGTATGCGGCTTTCTATCAATAGTACTAATACTAATGATTAGATTCGCAGGACTATCAAATCCTAATATATAGTCAAGTCTATGCAACCAAGCACATCATAAAGTGCATTTTTCTATTTCTCAAGATTTGTGCTATTAAGCACATGGGATGTTATTCATAATGGCAAATATTAAAGGCACTATAAAGAAAATTAAATACGCTCAAAGTAAATCAACTGTATAAAGCATGCACAAGTGTGAATAATAAATATATTAAACACATTACATGCAAGTGGGCCCATCTCAAGTTACCTAGCACAACATTGTTATTTAGTCTTTTGACATAAATAACAACTTGTAAATGGTACATTTATCCATAATTCATGAATATTGATAGTTTCCTAAAATACCCAACACGACATTGCCATTAGTCTTTGACAAAAATAACAACTCATAATGGTATCACATAATTCATAAATATTCATAATTGGAAAACGGCCTAGCAA
>CM047878.1:4597008-4704508 GCA_026212405.1 Petrea volubilis
GTCTTTGACCGCTTGGCCAGAAAATGAAATAATTTTTCTTTATCCACCACATAAAGTGTTTTCTCAGCTCTGATTTTGGTCAGAGCATTGATCAGCCACTCATGTTTTGTAATTTGGACATAATTATTGCCACATTCTAATGGGATTAGGTGTATAATTGCAAACCACTAATTATTTCTATGTAAATAGTTTATGAATTTAATGGAATCTTCTTACGAGGAATGTTCCAGGAACTTCGCCAAATTCGTGCAGAGATGGGTTATCACAAGAAAGCCTGTTTGGAGACCTAAAAGACAACGATAAATCTGGACCTATGTAGCTCGCAATGGCCAAGTAACATTTTTAAACTTTTAACTTAGCTTACTGTTTTTCACTATGAAAATGAAGATCCTTTAATAATGAATAAATTCATTATAAATTTAATTTTTAATAAAATTTTTTAGTAAATATCTTATCAGTTGTCACTGACGATTTATTTAGTTCGTTTACATCGAGTTTTGTTAGTAATACGTTACACATATTTTAAATTTGTGATAAAATATTTTCGTCACACAATATTTATAGTAAAGGGGTTGTTTTTTTGTAATATTTTTTTAATTATGATTGGTTCACATAGTGTTATAATTTACATACATGATAGCACACACAATTACCATATCAATGAAAAAAAAGAGAGAAAAAAAATTATACGAAAATAATTTTAACACTTCAATAATTATTCCTTTTTTTTTTATCCCACAATTAACGCACTATTTATAATGGGCCGAAAACAAGGGCCTAACAACACAATGTTAATCCAATATGGGCTTGTACCCTTCGCTATTGACATACACCTCCCAAATATATATATATATATATATATATATATATATATTGGATCGCATGTAAACATCACGATGGAATCACAGTTCAATTCATTTTAAATAGCACAGTGAGCACTTCGCGTTGGATCGCAATTCTAATTGCTGAAAACTCAAGTCACATCAACATGTATTGATTGTTCAGTAAATTATCGTTCCAATTATTTGACACAGGGCTGTAAACGGGTTGGACTTGAAGTAAATCTGAAAAATTCAAATTCAAATTCGATAAATTTTCTCAATATTCGAATCCAACCTGAATTCTATAGGATTTATATTCAATATTATTGAATTTGACTCCAATAAAAAATCCAAAATTTGATAAGAAAATTCGATCTGATTAACAGGTAAAAAAATTGAAATTTTAAAATTAAGTAACAAATAAAAAACATATTTCTCATGTAAAAAATAAAATTTTAATTAAGTAGAAAATTATTATAGAAACATGTATAAAAACTAGACATTATTTTGTTAAAAAAATTACATGTGTGTGCATAAATTTTAGCATTTCTTGTCGACGTGGCTACTTAGGGTTCAAAGTCGCTGAATTCGATAAGAAAATAGTGAATTCGTGCATTTGGTACGGGCATGCCAGTGTGCAGGAACACAAAAGTTGAAGTCTTAATGATTCGAAGTGAAAATATTTTGCACCGAAGACTTCTATATATAAAACGACTGAGTCGGAGTAGGCAAATACTACCCCTGAAGTTTTACTTAACTACAATTTAATGTAGGACTTAGCTATTCAATACTTTAAAATTCGAAAAGGGTCTAAAAACTTGATGAGAGATGATGGCTACTCGGCACAGGATTTTACAAAATTTAGCTACAAACACGTGCATTAATGATACGAGCCATATCTATGACTAAAGTGCATTGAGAGATTGTTTGGGATTCTAACTACAAATCAGCCATATTGATGACACCGTATGAGGGCTACACGTAAATGCATTGAAAGATTGTATAATCCGCGAGGATTGATGACTCTAGCTATACTTTTTCATGCATGTGCTCGACATGACTGCAGGATTCTATTCCGCCGCATTGATATCTCACATCGAACCGTGCCCAATTCAAGTGAGTGATGACTATGACCTCATACGTTATAGAGTGAATGCATTGTTAACCTCATCTCAATCCAAATGGACATGACTACAAACACTCATATAATAGTTTTTTACCTATTGAACTAAAGCTAATATTTGTTTATTAAGCTTAAAAATCAGAGAAGTGTTGCCTTCTTAATTGAGAGAGTTGTGTTGTTGTTGTTGTTGTTGCTTGTTGGATTGTTGTGTAAAATGACTTCAGCCCCTTTTTATAGGCTTCCAAGCTGCAACCACTTCACCCTTCGTTTGGAGTTAGGTAACTTGTCTTGACTGGGTTAGTCGAAGTGAATGATCCTCCTTATTTCTTGATTGTGGTAGTTATGCCACTTTATTTGAATTTCAAATTTTTAGCATTGCTTAGCCTTTATTTTAGATATGTTAGTTATAACAATGCCTGATTTTAGCCAATCTTGTTATTACCCTAACAATTCCTAAAAGCAAGGGATTAATACTGACTTTATTATTTTTATTCTATTTTCTTATTTTTTTGTTGACCTGGGCTCACGGGCCTCCAACTCATTTTGGCTTAGGCCTCTAATATGGATTGCCCTGTATGTGTCAAAGTGACCTAAGCCTCATTAATTTATTTCGGCATTGCAAAAAGGAAAAAAATAAGCCGATTTTGAATTTGTACAAAAATTTATTTTTGGATCCAGACACCTTGAAAAATAAAAAATAGTGTATTACTAGTTATTATAGTTTATATATTGCATTTTATTTAAACTTGTTTACTAACATTACATATATAAGGTTATTCCAAGTTCGGATTTGAATTTTTAACGGATATCATAGCCATTTATCTAGAATTATGAATATTTATAATTAGATAATTCATCGAATATTTTAATCGATTAAATATATTAAAATTTGAATCGGACTCGATTGAATTTGGATTAAAAATCGCTCGATCGACAGCCCTAATTTGACATATAGATCGAAATTACTAAGATGAACTTAATTCAAATATTATTCTTTTTTCAACTTTTTATGTGACGGTGACTCATATAAGGTATAAGCTACCTTGGATGTGGACCATCTTCCTATCATGTGACAACATCATGAACTGATAACTTTGAGATTCGGAGTTACTACGTGTACTTTTAATGGATAAACACAATAATTAAACTAATTTATCTTGATAAAAAGAATAAAATAAAAATTAAACCCTAACGATAGGAAATACAAAAGAAGTTCCGAAATAGCGACAAACAAATATCGCTATTTTTAAAACATTGGTCAAATCAATTCACTTTGTCCATTAAGTATATGAGCTGCTTGAGGTTCTTCTTCATGGTATTATTTGAGTTTTCTCTTCCTAAAGAAGCACCAGTAAAACTGATTTTCTCATACGAGTACTATCCTATAAAATAGATAATTTCTCTGAAAAAAATATTCACATATACTAATGGAATATTATTATTAGTTATTAGTATTTAACAATTTTATATGACAATTAAAAATAATCAATTAACTAAATCAGTTTATTATTTTGTATGGTAAAATAATTATAATGTTCAACGATGTCATTTTATAATTGTCTACACTACTAGAAAAATATTAAATAGCCACGGATTTGCCACATATGTGGAAAAATATTTTAAAAAAAGTTAATCACAGATTAGCCACGGATCGCCCGTGGCTAAATTAGCTACGGCCTGACCGTGGCTAATTTTCGTGGCTAAAATTGGCGCGATGTTTGCCGTCAATTATTAGCTATGGCCTGGCTATGGCTAAAGGTCACAGATTAGCCACGTTTTGGCCATGGCTAAATTAAGCATGATCAGGCATTTTCAGAAAAAAAGTGGGCAATTTGGCCACGGTTTGACAGTGGCTAATGGCCATGGCTAGAATTTCGTGGTCATTGTGGCCGTGGCTGAATAGCCGTGGCCAAGGTTAGTCACGCCACTTTTAGCCACGGAAAAAATCCGTGGCTAATTTTCTTGGCCACGGATTTTTGGAAATCTGTAGCTAAAATCTGTGGCTAATTGCGTTTTTCTAGTAGTGCCAGGTTAATTATTACTATTTTACTATTGCCTTTTGAAGCAAATTACTATTTTACTATTAAGGGGGAAAAAACTAAAGTTTAAACATTTTAATTTCCATAGTTTCACAAATATATTAAAAAGAGGCAAAATAGAAAATAAATCACACTTCCTATTTGGAGGGGCAAATTAAATTTCGCATTTTCATAGCTTAAAGACTAACTTGTAGATGTTGCAAATGATATGATGAATTGGATAGATAGATGGATAATATATGTTCACTTAATTCAGCTTATTACTTTATTTTTTTCAATTCATCCAAATAAAACTTTGTTACTATTGTAAAAGACTTGACACATACCCAACCACCTATTATAATGCATCAGGTGTAGTATAGAATCCACTGTTTTCAGGGACAAAATGACATAAAACATTTGCTGAGATACACCAAGGTCAATTTTAGTCCAAAATGTATCATGTAAATAAGATAGAATTACCGTATTTTAAAATGGACATGGTATCGAAATTACTATCATTCACCGATTTATGGTATTATCAATCTCTCAACCACAATATGTGAAGGTGTGGGTGTTTGACAGTAATTCTCCCTAAATTTTTCTATGCATTGGGTGTTGGAATCGATGCATGTATCAAGTATCAAATGGCTGTGATTCATTATAAGCTCTTTTATATATATATATATATATATATACATATATATATAGAAGATATTCAAATACATAGTGTGACTAGGTTATCACGGTTGGATATATGTCATATATGTGGGACTTTGAACTGATTTATAGAAGAATTTTCCTTAAATTTTTCGCTACAAAGTTCTAAAAAATATCAATCATAGGATTCTATTAAATATCTTTACTATTATATAAAAATACAACACCTTTTATAACTACTTTTGGTTCGACTTTTTTTTTTTTAAATCTATCAATTTCTTTTTCATTTTTTCTTTTTTATTTTACTTTTCTCTCATCTCTCCTTAAAGGTGTCAATGGGGCGGGCTAACCCAGTAGTTCGACAACCCAGCCCAACCCAGCCAGCCTCATATGGTTCATGAGCTGGGCTTGGGCCTATTTATGGGTGTTTACAAGGTTCCCATGTTGACCCAGGCCTAGCTCGAGCCCAATCCAGGCTCAGCTGATATTATATATATATATATATATATAAATAATTTAGTTTTGTAACAAGTATTTTTGTTACAATCTTAATTTATGCATTGCCAACAAATCAATCAATTTATGTTAAGAATCAATTCATTGACCCAAATTCATTGATTTCTCTTCTTATTTCTAATAAATTGTTAATAAATATATTATTTCTTTATATAATATTTTTATTTTCATAAGTAACTAGTTAAATGAAATAAACATAAATATTGAATCAACTTGACAAAATTTAAAACATAAAAACAAAATAAAAGATATAGAATATAAATAAATGTGCAAAAAAAAAAATACAATTTTGAAAATGACGTCTTTTGGGGAAAAAAAAGTCAGGCCCACCAAGCCTAGCCCAGTCCATCATAGCTGGGTTGATGGGTTGAGTTGGGCCTTCCCTCCCCACTCCAAGCAAGACCCAAGCTTAGGCCCACTACAAAAGCGGGCCCAACCAATTGACACCTTTGTCTCTCCTTGCACGTTCTTTTTATTTTCTTTCCCTTGTTCCCTCCCCCTCCTTCTCTCTCCTCTCTATTCCCTTTTCTCTCCCAATACACCTCAATATTATTTTTTTGATATCTTAGTTTTTTTTAATTATTTTATTTTTATTTATTATTAATTTTATAGATCTATCAAAAATAATTTAAAATATTTTGACAGTGTGGATACTATCAAAAAATTTAGTATGCCATAAATTAATTTTTTTTATTATACACACAGATCAAGTATGCCGATATTATTAATATATATATATATATATATATATATATCCATCGTATTGTTACCTACATCCAATATTTCAAGCTGAATCTTAAAATGTTTCCAACTTAAATTTGACTTTTTCGAGTTTTGATTGGTTAATCCCCAACAAACCAAATGAATCTGTGTTGCCATGTCCCCCTTTTTTTCCCCACCTCCTTTGTTTTGTTTGTAATTGAGTTCCCAAGATAACCCTTTGGGCCTGATGGATCCCGCCACAAGCCTACAGCCTACTCTAGGGCTGTCAATGGAGCGGATTTTAATCCGAATCCGATCCGAGTCCGATCCGAATTTTAGTATATTCGACCGATTAAAATATTCGATGGGTCAGATCCGATAGCAAATATCCATAATCCGAAATAAATGGGTTGAATTTGGATTCAATGAGTCCGATCCGTTAAAGATCCGAATCCGAATTTTTATATTATATTTTATTAAATCTATACATTATATATAATACAATAGTAATAAAGATACTTCAATGTAATGTATATGTCATTGTAATTAATAATATATTATTTATTAATTTTTAAGGTACTTTTTTTTAACAAAACATTTTATAGTTTTCATACATATTCTAAAATATTTTTCTACATTATTTAATTTTATTTTTAACATAAAGAGGCATTTTTTTTATATAATACTAATTAATTAGTCTATATATTAAAGATCTCTATTACATACACCATATATATACACATATAGGATATGTTATTAGAGATATCTATTATATATTATCATTAAATGAACAACTAATAATCTCTATAGTTATTAGAGATCTTTACTAAATATATTATACATAAACATATTTATATATAATTCTAAATATATATTGTCATTAAATGAAAAATTAAATATGGTACATAATTATTAAAGATCTCTTATATATATAATATATTTTTACACGTTTCTATATTTATATATTAAAGAATTTTTTATTATTTATTTTTTGGTTCAAGCATAAAATTTTTTTGTCATATCGGATCGGATCGGATTTTTTTATCGGATCTCGGATTTATTCCGGATTCGGATTTGAAATAAAGACTAAAGATCCTATAGGATTTCGGGTCGGATTCGGTAGTCGGTCCTTGTAATCGGATTCGGATCCGGATTGCACTGATTTGCTCCAGATCCGATCCATTGACAGCCCTAGCCTACTCAATTCACTTAGCCCACTTTGGAATAATGAGGCCCCGCCCATATGACAGAGTGGGCTGCGCTCACATCAGTGCTAAGATCCATACCAAAGATAATGCTTAAACTTTACATTTTGGAATACGGGATCAACAAGTTGAGCTAGGTAGGGCTGTCAATGGAGCGGATTTTAATCCGAATTCGATCTAAAACCCGATTCAAATTTTAGTATATTCAATCGATTAAAATATCTGATGGATCATATTCGATTATACATATTCGTTATTCAAAATAAATGAATATGGTATGGAATCAAGTAGTCTGACCTATTAAAAATTTGTTACCGAACTTTAATAATATTTTTTATTAGATTAATAACTTTATGCATATAATGGTAATAAATTAAGATGCTTAAATATAATGTAATATGTAAACCATAATAATTAATAATACACTATTTTTTATTTTTCAAAGTAATTTTTTAACAAAATAAGTATAGTTTTAATACATATTCTATAATAAATTTCTACTTAATTAAAATGTTATTTTCTTACATAAGAAATATAATTTTTAGTTGTTGCTTGATTTTAAAGTTTCAATTTGTTTAACTGTTAATTGGATCGAATTTTCTTATCGAGTTTCGAACTCAACAATATTGAATGTAAATTACATAGGATTCAGGACAGATTTGAATTGAAAGAACTTATCGAATTCAAATTTCCTAAATTCACTCAAAATTTGACCCATTGACAACTCTAGAGCCTCATAGTTATGGAAACTTGATGGTAGAGCAACTTGAGGTCTGAGCAACTAACATATAAACCCTAATAAACATATTGATGAATTCCAAAAATCACCCCTAAAATTTAGTGAAATGCGTTCGAATGGCAGATTTGCCATTTTTTGGTTGAATCACATGGAATATTTTGTGGAATAACATATAATATTGCGCTAGAAATCAGATAATTGTACCGTTGGAACATATTTTCAAGAGTAAAAATACATTGAACACATCAATTTTAAGGTTTTTTTTGCATTTTAATACTCAATTTTTGTAAAATTGTGGTTATGGTACCCAACATTTATCATTTAATTTGTGTGCTGATATTACTTTTTCACTATTTTGGTCAAATATTTGTGGAAGGCGGAATATTTCACCAAAATAATGAAAAAAAAATGTATCGGTGCACAAATGATGAAAGGTGGATACCACATTCGCATCTTCACAAAAATTAAGAACTAAAATACAAAACACAGTCGTAGGCCTCTATATATAGTGCTAACCCCACCATTACTTGGAATATACAAAAAGTTGGCTCTTCAAACACAACAATGGCAAATATTAATACCACGAATTTGATGATAATTTGCTGTTTGATCTTTGCCATATGGTCCGCCTATGCTGAGCCCGAAGCCCTCAACGAACAAGAATATTTGTCCCAAACCCTCTGCAGCAGAAGATTAAAGACAGCCAGGCTTCATTTCTACCTCCAAGATGTGCAAGAGGGCCCGAACGCTACCGTTTGGGAGGTGGCCCGATCCGATATCACTTCTAACTCACGCACGGATTTCGGCCTAGTCCGGGTCTTCGATGACCTGATAACAGAAAGGCCCGACCCGAAGTCGTGGAAAGTGGGCCGGGCCCAGGGGCTGCTCACTTCTTCGGGCCTGGAGGAATCGGCCATCACCATGAACTTGAACTTGCACCTGACGAGTGGTAGGTACAAAGGGAGTACTTTGACTGTTGTGGGACGAAACCCGATAGCACAGACCAAGAATCGTGAGCTGCCTGTTGTCGGTGGCACCGGCGTTTTTCGTATGGCGCGTGGGTATACGATTTCGAATACGTATTCTTATGACGTGAGGACGAATTATGGCGTTATCGAATATACTGTTCATGTTGTGTATCCTGAGGAACAACCTCGTCTTGATGACGATCAAAGCCTTGTGAGTGGTTACTAGAACAATAATAAAACATGCATGATTCAGTAGTAAGTTAGGTAATAAGATCGTGCATGCCCGGACGATGTAATAAACTAAGGTTCTGTTTGGCTTGTTATTATTAAGTGATTCCCTCTAGGTTTGTTTATGCCTATTTCGATCGATGTATGATAGTACTACTTGAGGTAATAAACTTTCTTCCTTATTAATTGTTCCATGTCTCCATCTAATATCACATGCAGTTTTTAGAAGACCGATGAAAATAATGAAATCCCTCTTATCGTGATCAAGTATAAGGATTTGTCCTCACAACAGCTCCTTATACAAAGAAATTGAGGCATTTTGCCATCTTAAAATACCACACTACAAAAAAATACATTTATTGTGACAAGATTTGATTTTATACCACACTACAATAAAATACATTAATGTGACGAATAATAATTCGTCACATTAAATTGAATTTTCAAAACAAATTTAAATTTCGTCACAATCCCTACCACTTATGTGAGGAAATATTATTTTTATCAAAAAAAAAGTTCACAATAAGTTAATAAGATGACGTGATAAAAAAAAAAATTCCTCACAAAATATCAAATGAATATTTTTCTTGATATCCCCAAAAAAAAAGAATCATATTAAAGAGATAGTAAAAAAAGTGCTAATGGAGTTTTTTTTTAAGCGTAAAAGTGAAGATTTTTCATTAGATATTATAAATTGAAAGAGATAGAAAACTCCAAATAGTGACATTATAATTTATTCGCAATTTTTTAACCACGGATTTTTTAGTGGCTAAAAAATAAAAAAAAAATACTAAAATTAGTAAATTAAAAAAATAAAAAAACTTTGTCATATTAATATATTCCAAAACTAATATATAAAATTTATAAATTACAAAATTAATATATTGATAAATTTAATAAAACTTTTCATATAATTTTATGTTTATATTTATATATAAACTCTTATGACTGAATTTATTTAATCAATACATAAAATAATAAACTAACAAAATTAAGCTTAATAAAATGAGAATATTGCACAGATATTATAAGTATAAAAAAGCAGCTATGTTATCAAAGACAATACAACAGCTTAGCGGCAGTACTCCACCCCTATAGGATGCGAGTTTGACTTTCGTATTGCGCAAAAATAATACATTGACTAACTACAGGTTGGGCGCCACCCATGTGCGGTGGGGGGCTCACATGAGAAAATTCCACAATCCACCCCTATAGTTTGACGAATTTGCTGAAAACTCTCTGGGAGATAATATATTTGTAACAAAAAAGCACCTTCTTGTGAGGAAATAGTTATTCGTCACATATTTTGTGGTGAAATGAAAATTTTATCACAATAACTTAATGCAAGGGTGACATTGTGAGAAAATTGTGATGAATTTTTTTATAACAAAATTTTTTTGTGATGAAATTTTAATTTTTTGCCACGAATATTTACATCACAATATATATATATATATACATATATATATAGTGATCAAGTATCACAATAAATCATTTTCTTTTGTGAACAAGCTCACTACAACAAATTTTAGTTTTAATAACAAAAGCTTTTGTTGTAAAAAGTATAATTTCGTTGCAAAATCTATTAACAATGAAATATTTTCATTGCCAGCTTTGTAGGCAAATTCTCGCTGCTAAAAGTTTATTGCAATGAAAAGTAGAATTGTTGCCTATACATTGCGTATCGGTAACTTTATTTATTTCATTGCCAACTTTCGTATGATTGATAGCAAACAAGATTGTGTCAAAAATTATATGTTCATTGGCGGAGATAATATTTTGTTGCTAAATGTTATATTTTGAAGTTGGCATTTTATGAGATTTTCAATGATACATTTCGTTGCAAAAGACATGATTTTTAACAACAAAATATTTTGTGTCTCAAAATATTTTTTGACAACAAA
This sequence comes from Petrea volubilis, assembly GCA_026212405.1. Taxonomy (NCBI): domain Eukaryota; kingdom Viridiplantae; phylum Streptophyta; class Magnoliopsida; order Lamiales; family Verbenaceae; genus Petrea; species Petrea volubilis. The sequence goes on from CM047878.1 coordinate 4,607,893, forward strand.
AATATTTGTTCACAATTACTTCTTTTCGCAATGAAACTATTTGTACCTAAAAATATTTTTTCGCTACAAATATTGTTTGTTCCAAAAAGCATATTTCCAAAACTCAATCGTGATTTGAACCCTCAGTTAAGCACCCTTGCTCATCACACAATTCGAACCCTCAATGGCCCCATTGGTGCTTGTCACAATTTGAACCATCGTTTGAGCCGTCGCAAGGGAACAAGAGCGCATGGAACAATATGTGTTAACCTGGAATCGAACCTTGCTCATCGCGCGATTCAAACCATCAATGGCCCTGTTTGTGCTTGTTGCAATTTGAACCATAGTTTGAGCCGTCACAATGGAACAAGCGCACATGGAACAATATGTGCTAATTAACCTGAAATCAAACCCGGGTGTTGCATGAGGCATGGAAGTTTGTTTGCCGCTAAACCATGTTGATAATTTATTTATATATTGCTATGTTTTTACACTCATCAAAGTTAGGTAAGATTATAAATTTGTTGTTTTTAATATTATGAAGTCATTAATTATCCTTGGTTTGTACAATTTAACAGCTCGATTTAACAAATAATTAAGTTTAGGTTAAATTATCAATTTATTAAAAGTCTAACATTATTATTTGAGGTTAAAAATACAAGGAAAAAAAAAAAACACATCCCCTATTAAAACAAATGAGGAATTGATAGATACTTTTTTCACATTGGTAAATTAATTTAAAAGTCCATTAATTAAAATTAATTTCGTTAGTTTTTTAAATATAGAAAAAAAAGTTATAAGGTTTTAAGTATTATCTTAAGTAATTTAATAATTTACAACAAAAATTTTCTTGTGTCTAAAAGCATTAAATAATTCGCAATGAAAACCTTTGTGGTAAAAGTGTTTAATTATCTGCAATGAACATTTTCATAATAAAAGCATTCACCAATTTGAAATGAAATATTTCATGCACAGATGTAAAAAAAAACATTTTTAGCACGAAATACTTTGTCCACAAAAGCTCACAATTATTTACCAATGAAAAATGTAGTTCCTAATTTATCAATATATTTACAACGCTATATTTTGTTGCCTAATAAGGTACAATTGCAACGAATTTTTTCATTGTAAAAATTTTAATATATTGGCACGATAATATTTCACCGCCAATTATTTAAAATTATTATCAACAATACCTTTCATTGCCTAAATATGTGTATAACTTACAATTATATTTTCTAGCAAAAGAGATCATTATAAATTTTATAATTTGCTGTAGTGAAGTAAGAATCTGTCCTTAAAATTGCTATCTTAATATAACACTATGTTTGTTTCTAGAATTTTTGTCAAGGAAAAGAAAATGGTAAGGGAAAAGAGAAAAGAAAGGTTATTAAAAGAAAAAAAATTAAAATTCTCTACTTATTTGGTTGTTAAGGAAAATGATCTTCCATATTGAAAATACATGACAATATATCACTGGTTCGTAGAAGTGAATAGAGTGATGGAATAAAGTAAAAATGAGGAGATGAGTTTTGATCCTAGAACTATGTTTTTCCTCCCCATGTTGCTTTCTTTTCTCTTTCTTTAATAATCAAACAATTCAATGCTTTTCCTTCCTAAAATTTTATAACCAAACGAAGCGTACGAGTCATCTGATCTCTTTAAACAATGAAGGGTTTCTAGAGAGAAATCATATATTTTTATTTTCAACTATTCCTCTTTCATTATTTAGATTTTTATTTTCAATTTTTAACTTCTCTTCTCCTACATATATTTTTTTCTTCCGGTGCTAAAATCTTTTGGCTAATTACTTAACATATTGATTCTTTAATCATTGTTTTAAAATTAATTGACCACTAGTTTTATTTATTAAAACAACTAGAAACTATTTAAATTATGTAGTTCATCATAACATTAATTAAAGAAAAATCATAACATTAATCAAGCTTATAAAAAGTTTTATGTTTCACCATGCACTTGGCCCGTCAACACCCCGCTATTATGCGTACGGTGGGCATGATGTATTTTTTTTTTTGGTTACAAAAGAAAGGCTGGGCATCAGCCATTGTTAGACTCGTCTTCAAGTAACAGGTTGAGGATTCCTTCCGGGGGTTCAGCCCACTCCACTAATTGACAATCAATTCCATGTCCCGTCTTAGCTAAAAAGTCCGCACACTGATTCTTCTCTCTTCTAATGTGCATGATGCTAGCATCCCACGGTTTCCTGAGCAGCGCGCGACAATCCTCAATGATGTGCCCGAGAGGATGAATACGAGTATCGGCATCCTTAAGCAACGATACTGTTGCGGTTGAATCAACTTCAATGGAAATTCTGGGAATTCTCCTTTCCCAAGCAATCTTGAGGCCTTCCCGAAGACCCATGAGCTCAGCAACCGTGATGGAAACTCGACCGAGTTTGCATGAAAAACCAAACATCCATTTCCCTTGTGCGTCCCTCAACAAACCCCCTGCCGCTGCTTCTTTGCTCCTATCGAAGAAACTTCCATCCGTATTGAGTTTCACCCACCCCTCATTTGGCTTAGTCCACTTTGTATTCACTTCCCCCTTAACGCTCGGCCTCCTAGCTGGTGAGAAATTCTTGATAATATCCAGCGCTAAATCTTTGATGAAGAAGGTGATTTCCGAAATGGATTCATGCTTGCCATTAAACACGAAATTGTTACGGGCTTTCCAAATGCACCAAATTGTCACAAGAAAAATAACATGCCAATCACAGTTGGGGAAAAGAGTGTTAGGAAAGGAGGCACGAGAGTTAAGGAAAAACCAATCATCAGTAGGTAGGGAATAGAAGCGAGCAAATTCTGTGGGAAGAACAATAAACTCCCATATCCGCTTAGCCATTGGGCAATGAAGAAGTGTGTGCAAAGTATCTTCCCTAGATCCGTCGCATCTAGTACAACCGTCGGATTGGGCAAGAGACCTATCAAACCTAAGGGCGTTGGTGGGGAGGCTGTCCCGGTTGCAAAGCTAAAGGAAGATTTTGAGTTTTTGTGGACATTGGATCTCCCATATCCATTTCCACTTCTTCTCAGGTGTGGCTAAGGAGTTGCTAGTAAGAATATGGTAGGCCGACTTAGTGGTGAACTTACCGTTAGGCGTACCCCCCCACACAAGAGAATCTCCTCCCTGCCCATTCAACGGAATAGGGATGCAAAGAATGGACTTTCTAATCTCCTCCGTCAGGGTAGTATGGAGACCCGAGAGGTCCCAATGGCCCTGCTGATCAATGAGATGAGACACGCGGAGGTTCATATCCTCTTTGGCAACATACGTCCCAAGCTCGTCGCCTAAAGTAACATCACCAACCCACTTATCAGTCCAAACAGAAATATTTGTCCCATCACCAAGCCTCCACCGGATCCCAGGTTTAATAGCTTGGATACTTCTAACGACACCCTTCCAAAGAGGAGATGCATGAGGTTTCACCTGATGTTCAAGAATATGGCCCCCCCGAAGGTATTTCTTTTGAAAAATAGCATCCCACATGTTCACGTCCTTTTGAAGGATCCTCCAGCCAACTTTAGACAACATAGAAATGTTGGACTTCCTAGCCTCCCGAATCCCAAGTCCCCCAGCTATCTTATTCTTGATAACTCTATCCCAGCCCACAAGATGGATCCTATGGGAGTTCTCCATATCTCCCCACAAGAAATTCCTATTGATTCTATCGAGGTGATTGCACACTTTAGCGGGAAGCCAGTTCGTATGCATGGTATAGATGGGAATAGAAGACGTGACTGACTGGATAAGAGTGAGCCGCCCTGCAAGGTTAAGGTTCTTGGCCTTCCAGGCCGAAAGCCTGTTTTGGATTTTCTCGATAAGACTCGTGTAATTGGAGCAAGCATTTCGGCTTCTAATGGTCTTAACCCCTAAGTACCTGCCAAGATCCTCAGTAATACTGATGCCAAGAGTGGTGGAAATGTCACTTTTAATGTTGGTGTCCGTCTTAGGGGAGAAAATCACTCTAGATTTGTCAAAGTTGATACGGAGCCCTGACGCTTGGCAGAAGGCATCAAGGGTGGTTTTGATGGTGTTGGCACAACACGGGGTAGCTAAACTGGTGAGGATAATGTCATCAGCAAAGAGGATATGGGAAAATTTAGACTTACTCCTACAAACTGCAAGTGGTTTCCACATGTTTGAGCAAACCGCCTCCTCAATCATGTAAGAGAGGCGTTCCATGCAAAGCACAAAGAGATAGGGTGACAGGGGATCACCCTGGCGAAGGCCACACGTTGGGCGAATGGCCTCCAGGGGTTCCCCATTCCAAAGGATCGAGGACTGGACACAAGAGACGCAACTCATGATGAGCTCAACGAGGGTATTCGGGAGGTTAAAGAGGCGAAGCGTTTGCCTAAGAAAATCCCAATTGATTTTATCATATGCTTTTTCGAGATCAATTTTAATAATCATACCCCCCCTCCTGCTATGGGATTTGCGCATGGAATGCATGAGTTCCTGGAGAACAATGATATTATCATGGGTGGTCCTACCGGGGATGAAACTACTCTGAAAGGGGCCGACGAGCGAGTTAATGAACGGCTTGAGGCGCAAAACAATAGTTTTGGTGATGATTTTGAAGAGGATATTGCACAAAGCAATGGGGCGGAATTGCTTGATAGAAGAGGGGTTGTCAACTTTGGGGATGAGAGTGATAAAGGAATGGCCAATACCCTCGGGGACTTTGCCATTTCTAAAACACTCGTCAATGAAACTAGACACCGAGCCACCCACAATGTCCCAAAACTTTTGGTAAAAGAAGGCTTGACAACCGTCGGGCCCGGGTGCTTTATTAGGACTCATGCTCTTGACCACGCTATAGATTTCATCACTAGTGACCGGACGGCTAAGGTTAAGACTGACATCAGTGTCAAGGGATCTTTGCAACTGACTCTGAGCAAGAGTGTGGCACGTGGTACGATTATTCTCACAAAACAAGCCTTTGAAATACTCGAGCACATGGAGTTTCAAAGAGTCTTGGTTTGTGATCCAAGATTCATCAATCTTAAGGGCTTCAATTTTGTTGCGCCTTCTACGACATAGAGTGGTGAGATGGAAGAAGCGGGTGTTTCTATCACCAAAACGAAGCCAGTTTATGCGGGACTTTTGGTACCAGAGGATTTCTTCTTGATGGAGGACAAGATTGTATTCCAAAATGAGCTGGTCCTCCAGGGAAATCAAGTTTGGGTGACGGGATGCAACCTCAATTTTTTGGATGCCCCTGATGCGGGCCAGAAGATGTTTCTTTCTGTAAAACACATTCCCGAAAACACTTTTATTCCACTCATGCATTGTCTTAGGCAAAGCAGTTAGGGAGTTGAGAATGTTCCCTTGGCTAGACCAAACATTAGAAATGACATTCTCACAATCAGGGTGGGTTGTCCAAGCAAGTTCAAAGCGAAAAGGTTTATGGCGCGGGAGAGTGCTAGGAAAACAACAAGTGAGAATCGGATGGTGATCCGAGTGAACACGAGGGAGAGTGAAGAGCATACCTTCAGGAAATCGAAATCTCCATTCCGAATTAGCAAGAGATCTATCAAGTCTTTCCCTGATAAGAGCTCCATGCTGCCGTTTGTTGATCCAAGTGTATTTAGGCCCCTGGAACCCGACATCCATAAGGCCACATTGCTCAAAGGCTTCCCTAAACTTAAGACATCTCCTCCATGAAGCAGGTCTGCCGCCACTCTTCTCGTTAACGGATGCGAAGTCGTTGAAATCACCCGTGAGGAGCCAAGGACCATTTGATTGGGTACTAACCTCCCAAAGAACTGTCCATAAGTCCTCTCTTTTGGCAGTGTTGGGGCTGGCATAAACTCCACTACAAAGCCACCCACGGTCATGTTTCGGGCCAATGATAGCATTGATGACTTGTGGGTGGACTAAGACGATATCGACTCTAATACGATTCGAGTCCCAAAGCATCCAAATGCCCCCATCTCGACCCGTGGTGGGAGCCCTACACACATTAGGAAAACCCAGGTTCTCGGAAATAACCTTCGCTCTCTCCTCGTTGACCCGTGGTGGGCATGATGTATTGTATATGCATGAATGCCACAAATTAGACTATTAGTCATCGGCAGAAAACTATCAATAAATCACATTGACAATTAAGAAATTAAATTTAAGAAGGCTACAAGATAATACGAATGTTTCGGTGGTTAAAGCAACAAGAAGAAAAAATAATATTAGTAATAAAATATAAAAATTGTCATTAATTATTGTATTAAGTGATAATACTTTCTATTGTGTCAATAATTAAGTTTTTTTAATGGTAACAACTTATACCTTGTTACAATATTCACTCAAGAGTGACAAAAATTAATATTTTAGTTTTTATAGTGACAACTTGATGACAAAAAAAATTTATTATTAAGATTTTGTGATAAGATTTCATTATTGTAACTATGTTGCATTATATGTGTGTCAATAATGATCAATTTTGCACTATATTGTCATAATAGGTATTGTGCAAAGTATGTTTTGTGACGACATAATTTTGTTGTCACTAAATGCATACAAATGACAATATTTTCATTATCACTTATTATATTTTTATTAATTTACTCATTTTTTTGTAGTGAGTTTGAGATGAGAATGAAATATCATACCCTATCTGATATAGGTTTAATGGGAAAACTGCAATTTTAGGACATTAATTTTGTCCAATTGCATATTTAGGATATGTAAAATTTGGATTGGCAACTATGGTAACAAAATTTCAGGAAATTTGTAATGTTAGGATTTTGGTCACTGGAGCGTTGATTTGGACTGAAAATTCTCATATCATCATAGGAAATGTTGATTAGGTGGCTATAAACGAAGATTTTGTACATATGACCATTGCTGTGGATTTTGAAAAGAACACTTGGAGCCAACTGGATTAAAAAAAAATTGTACTTAATAAATTTAGGAAAGATGAAATAATTTTTCGAAATTAAAAATAAAAAGGAGAAAAATGAAATAATAATAATAATAATAATATATCTTCATCAAAAAATAATAATAATATACAAACAATTAGTCCCACTCCAATCCTGCAACCACGTTAGAAAAATACACACTCATACACATCCAAAAAAAAAAAAAAGAAAAACACTCTCAAAATAAAATCACATTCTCAAATTAAATACATAGCTAGATTACCATGATGTGAGGAACAAATTTATGGAGAAAATTTTGAAAAAAAAAATAACGTAAATGGTGCAACCTCTGCTGCAACACGGCGACGGCGTTGTGTTGCGGTTTCACCGCCTTCGACAATTTTTTCTCAAAGACTTTTACATACTTTTGTTCCTCACATGATGAATAATGTAGTCATGTATTCAATTTGAGGATTCAATCCCATTTTGAGAATGTATTTATTTATTTGTCTTTTTTGTATGTGTAAAACTTTGTTGAGTGTGTATTTTTTCACTGCGAAATCCAATTAGAGATGTTGGATTTGGGCTGGGGGAGCAGTGGAGGCACCGGAGGAGTGGGGGGTTTTTTCTTTGGTTATGGTAACTACATTTTATATTTGTATGTTCTACTGTATATTTAAATATATATATATATATATATGATAAATTTATAATTTAATAAATTTTTATATCAACTACATTTTTTATTTGACAATTTTATTTATTTTATATGCGTGCACATATATAAATACTACAAATTTTAGAAATTAAATGTTGTTATGTTATAGATATCAATTTTCATATTTATATTTGTGAATATATATATATATATATATATTAAAATTTAATTTTTTATTTTATTTCAATTTAATTTTTATTCATTTGTTTTAATTTCATTTTCCTCCTCTTAATTTAATCTAGTAGGCTCCAAGGTGTTCATTTTAAAGTCCACATCATTTGCTATGTATGCCAAGTCCCCAAATTACCAGTCACATAAGCAATTTTCGATCATGACATGTCAATTTCCGGCTAAAATCCTAACATTGTAAATTTTTTGAAACTTTTTATACCACATTTGCCACCCCCAATTTTGCATATCCTAAATGTGCAATTGAGCAAAATTAGTGTCCTAAACTTATAATTTTCCCTAGGTTTAATTACATTTCGGGACAATTACATCCACCTTCCTTGAATTTTGGTAAAATTCCAGATAACTTCATTTTATTTCAAAAATTACAAATACCCCTCAAAGTATGTATAATTTTAACATAATTCATCATTTATCAACGCCAGACGTAAGTGCGAGTTGTATTTTTTGTGTTTTCAGTGGTGTTGTGAGATGAAATTTGCATGGTGTTGACAAGTTCAAGATGTACAAGGTATATGTATAAAGTCAATTTTGGAAAGAAAAATGTAGTGGTAGGTCGAATTATATGGTAATGCTCGATAATGATTGTTGCGATATAAAACAAATTTATTTCGCGAAAGTTGGTGGAATCACAGAATTAATTAAGGGTTTTGTTGGGCTTGACGAACCATATGTCTTGGTGGTTGGGACGACTACTATGAAGCAAGAAAGTTTAATGGTAATTTCGAAAGTTCTTACAAAGTTGAATTTTTTGTTCAACTACGACAAATGTTAAGGGGGTGTTAATAATTTTCAAAACAAAAAAAAGTTCTTTGTAGTTTCACTTAAATTCAAGGAAAGTAAGTATAACTGTCCCTTACATTTTTTGTCCTCTAAATTTGGCCAAGTTTCATTTTTGACCTTTTCGGTTTAGTCTTCTTCATGTAAAAAATCCAATTTTAATTCAATTTTGTACTACTCCGACGATAAGCTCTAACGATTAACTGAGGCACGTGACAAAACTATTTAATTTTGTCAATTTAAAAAAAAAAATCTAATTAATTTGTCAACTTAACCAAAATTTTTATTGTTATTGACTTTGTAAAAATTATTTTTATGAAAAAATAATTTTTTTATAATAAATATATAAATTGACAATAATTTAATCTCATGTTATCACTTATTATTCTTTTCCTTGTAGTGAATCCAATTGGAATTCTATGAAAAGGTATGCATCTATTAATAGGAAATTCTGTTACAATTTCGAAAGTTCAATTGTATGGGAAGCAAATAAAATCATTGGTAACAATTTTTCTTTTGTTCTATGTGCTTCATTAAATAGATTTATGGCACGTATCCATTGTAATATTTTAATAGAGGCAAATTTGACAGTTCTCAAAGCTAAAATAAATAATATAATTAGTGATGATCAATGAAATCAAAATTATTAATGACATTCCGTAGTGTTATTGATATATTGATATACGGACAACACAAATCAATTTCTTCCGTAGCATGTTTCAAAAGTTGCAAGCAAATCAAATCAAATTGATGGCAAGGTTCCGTTAATTATTTTCTTGAGCTTAAGTAGCTAACAGTAATATTAATATGAATTTGATCTTCTATTATGAAATTGTGTAATATCTTCTATCGTACTTATTAATAGATACCATATATATTAGTGAGTAATTGAGATACATACAACAATTATTGTGAAGTTAATTACTATATATATATATATATATGCAATATATTTGATTACAACTACAATATCATATATAGAAGCAGTGTAATTGATCTAAATATTGTAAGGATTTCTATAAAAGAGAAAATTGTATACATTATTATAAATACATTCAATAATATAATGATGTGTATTTGATTGATAATGTACAATATTCACTTAGTACCTAATATATCATGATGTATCAAATAAATTCCAAATATATGATCAATGTGGAAATATATTTATATATGAATATGTTCATAACAAATTGAAAAATATCCTGAAAATAGTGGGGATATCACAGAAATTCCAGTCCTACAAAATAAAATCTTGAACGAATAACCCGAAAACCCAAAATTTCAATCAAAATTTCAGCATTTTGACAACTTTTCGACAACATCGGAATCCCAAAAGGCTCTAAAATTAAATGTGACCAATAGTTTATGCGACTTTTTTTCTTTTTTTTTTATAAGATTTTTTTTTTTGAAAATTTTGATAAGCTATCCTTGATATCAATATAATTATATAAAATTAGTAATACTGACACGCTCAATGAATGTGTATAATTAAAATTAATATAATTTAATAACATACTATAATTTGGTGGAATCTACACTATCAAAATATTTTTAATTATTTTTAATAGATTTATGAAATTAGTAGAAAGTAAAAATTAAATAATTTAAAATAAAAAATCAAGAAAATAATTATAAACAAATTTAAAAAATGAGATCGAAAAGTATGAGAGAGTAAAAAGAGAGTTGACGATTAGGGATGAGAGAGAAAGTGAAAACAAAAAAAATGACATACCAAAAAAATTATCAAACTAAAAATAGTTATTTTAGGGATTGGCGCAATTATATAATAGTATAGATAGTATAGACAATATAGATAAATTAAAAAATAAACAATTTATAATTTAATTGATGATATAATTGATCAAGCATTTTAGTCTTGAGCGTAAATTGAATATTTATACCAATAAAAAAGAGGACATTAATTTACCGATAAGTATTTTCCAGGATAATTTTGATCCGTCATTAATTAATATTTTCCTTTATAACATAATATTAATATTGTAACTGATTCATCTTATAAATAAACAAAAATCATTGATTCAATAATTTTCTTTTATTTCTTCTTCTTCTTGAAGTAGAATTTTTTTCCGGGGGACCATTTGACCTAATTTTGCAGACAAAAGATCTAGTACTCAAACAAATCCCTTCGAAAAGTTATGTCATAATTAATCCAATTGGCCTCCAAGAACTATTCTTGTTTTTTTTTTCCTATGAAATAATTTATTATAGGAAAAATTATACTTAGACCCCCTAAGGGGGCCCCAGTCATAATTTGACCTAACCTCAACAGGTCTAAGTGTATTTTTTCCTTTATTATACGTTAACTAGAGTTTTATGTATATTTTCATAAATTTTTATTATAAAAAATAATTTGATAAAAATAAATGAACTTTTATAAAATAAATTAATAAAATACATACATTTTAAAAACTTTGTAATAATATAATATTTTCGATTTCAATATTAATTTGGTATAATTGAGGTAAGGAAGTTTTCAAAAATTTATGCATAATCAAAAACTTTTTTATTTATATTACAGTAAATGATAAATATTGTAAATAAAATATTACTATTTGAATTAAAATTTCATCCACCTTATTAGTTAAAATAATTGATAATTGTTGGATTCTTTGGATAAACATGAATTACGAATATATTTATTTTAATTTATATAAAAAATATTTGACTTTCATACATAACAAACAGAATTGAATGAGACTGCCCATATGTGCGCTTATTTTGATAGTGTCAACATCTCTAAATTATATATATAAATATATATATCTACAATATATATTTATACTATCTATACTATATTACTATTATATAAAGCACCAACATCCTTTAGTAACTATTTTTGGTATCTTTAATCTGTCAAGTTCATGTTCTCTCTCCACTCTTCTCTTTACTATTCCTCGTTGTTTTACTATCTCAATTTCTCTCTCTTCTATTATCAACACTATTTATCATTTTTTTTCAACTGCTTTTGTAGTTATTTTCTTCATTTAATTTAATTTAGTTTAACTTATTTTTACATATCATTAATTTAATGAAAAATTTGATCTTTAAAAGAAAACTATACTCATACAAAAAATTAATAACTCTTTGTAATTTACACTATTTAACTATAAAAGATATATTAAGTCTTATTATCTTTCTCAGTTTGCACGTGCATTGAGTGTGCCAAGACCACTAGTAATATATATAAAATATTAGACCCACCTATTAACTATTTTTTGTGTTTTTTAGCTAACACTTTTTTTTTCTTTTTTTTTTTTTTATGTTTTTCTTTTCTCTCTCCACTCTCTTATCTCTTTCCGCTTTCTCTCTCTTTTCTTGAAGGTGATATCATTAGTTTTCTTTCTATTTTTCTCTCTTACTTTTTATTTATTTTTTCAATAATTTAATTTTAAATGACTTTGTCTTCAGTAAATCTATTTAATATATTAGACATAGTTAAAAAATAAATTCAAATAAGAATGTAATAAATGTTTAATTTTATACTATTCAAATGTTTACATACATAGTTAGATTATATTTTATCTTAATTTGTACATGAATCAAGTGTGTCCAATGTGCTCATATTATATAAAGAGGGAGCATCCTCTAATAGCTATCTTTGGTATCTAACCCATTTTGGTCTGTCATTTTTTTTATGTTATTTATCTCTCTTCCCCCACATTGAAAAATCCTTTTGTTATTACTTTCTTTGTATTTATTTTTAATTATTTTTACCTTTCACTTATTATTAATTTAATAAATATAGTAAAAATATTTTAAAAATATATTTCGATAGTATAGATACCAATAAATTTTAAGCATGCAATTATATTATATTATTTTTGCTATGCACATACATCGAGTGTGCCAAAATTACTAATATATATTATTTATTTATACTATTTATGTAGTATAATACCCATCTAATAACTATTTTTAGTGTTTTTGGTCTGATATTTTTTCCCTCTCTCTCCCCTGTCTTATCTTTTCTATCTCTTCTATTTAACGTAATATTATTATTATTTTGTATATTTCTCTCTTCTCTCTTTTCTCCTTGTCCATTAGTTGACTGTCTTTTTTTATTATTTATTTATCCTTTTTAGTTATATGATTTAATTTGATCCTTTAAATTAATTATTTTTTGGCTTTTATCAGGCTAACAAGTATATTACAAATAAAAATATGTATTCAAATAAAAATTCACTATTTTTTTTTTAATTTTATACTATTTAAATCATTAATCACATGATTAGATTATATGTTATTTTTAATTTGCCCACGCATCGAGTATACCCAATCTACTAGTATAAATTAATTATATTAGAGGTGGCAATTGTATCGGGTTGAGTAAGTTCATGTTGAAATTTAGTCAACCAAAACAGCAACTCATAACTATCAAACCCCATAAGCGCTACAAAAACTAGGGATGCAATCAAGCCAAACCGAGCTGAGCAAAGCCTTGACATTTTTTTTTTCAGGTTCTAGCTCGAACTCGAATCAAATAGATTGAGTTCAAGATAGAGCTCGAGTCTGACGAGCTAGGAAAAATCAGGCTCGAGTCATGTTCGAGCTCAACTCGGCTCGTTTTGGCTCAAATTTATGAATAAATTATAGGTTTAAACTCGGATTCGAACTTGAGTTTAAATATTTTTAATTATTTTATTATGTTGAACCTGCAGGCTTGAGTTCGAAAGTTAATATATTATTTATAATAATATAAAAATAAAAATAAATATTAAAAAAATAGAATCTCGCAAGCCTACAAACATGAATTACTTGACTCAAGTTTGGCTCAAAACTTATACGGGCTCGTCTCGAATTATTTGAATTCGAGCTCAAACCTTTATCAAGCCGGCTCGATTCGCTTGCACTCCCAAGACAAACACAATCTAAAAATTACTGTGTCAATCCAACCCAACACAATAACTTTTGTGTTGATCCAATAACACAAGACCCCCCCCCCCCCCACCCCACAAACCCAACTCACATCCAACGCGTCATCATATATATTCTTCATTCATTAATTCACTAAAAAATATTACTACTAAATAATATAGCATAAATAAATAAAAGCATATTAATCACAATATTGCAAAATAACATCACAATTGTCTAAAATAAAAGTCTGAGACTTGAGAGACATCGATAATAGTGAGATTTTGAAAGTTGTGAGTTTGGATACCAATTTTTTTGACGAAACAAATAGAACCTTAAGTGACGAATCAATAAGTTTTCGTCATTTACTTTGAAAAATTAAATCGAAACAAGAAAAAAGGAAATTGAAGTGTAAAATATTAAATCTAGTAATCTTTTTTTCATTTTTTTAATAATTTTTTTTGTGTTGGTTTGGTTTGAATTATGTTTATGGGTTATTACACAATAAAATTATAACTTTCGTATCTCTTGTCGTAACGATCCAATCCTATGCATAACTCAAACACCAAAATATCGTACTGATTTGTATCATGTTGTTATGTTGTGTCAAAAATTATTACCCCTAAATTATATCAATACTCTAACTTAATAGTTATGCCCTTAATTTGTTTTGATTTGCTATGGCACAACATTTTTTTGAACTTTTTTTTGATAGGGAAGGATATATTATATATCAATTGATTAAATCAATAATAAAGTCTAAAATATTACATTAATCACCAATTATTATTAAATATAAAGAAATTATTCTATAATAAATTATGCACTACTATTTAGCAGACTAATACTCATATTATCAAGATTCAAACTCGCAACTTAATGATTATGAGTCCTCCCTTACCACTAATACTCATTTTGAAACGTGCTTATAGCAAATTAATTTATGTTAACAGCCTATCAAATACTGCCGTCTTTTCACTAAATTATATCAATACTCTAAAATTATTGTGGCCTTAATCCGATTCGATTTGCAATGACAAGCATTTTGAAAGGTACTTATAGCATATTGGTTTGTGGAGCCTACCTTTTAAATATTGCCGTTTTTTCACTAAATTATAGCAATACTCCAAAATTTTGAAAGATGCTTGTAGCAAATTGATTTATGCAACGCACCTATTGAATATTGGTGTCCTTTCACTAAATTATATCAATACTCCAAAATTGTTGTGGCCTTAATTTGATTCGATTTACTACGGCACAACGGAAAAATGCCAAGTTTGTCTCGAAATTGACCGTTTTTTCAATTATATTTCATGAATTACGAAATAATCTTATTATATTTCATAAATTCCACATTTTCTCAAAATATGTCCTCTGATTTTTTTCGTTAAACTGTTAACGGGTGGAACATATGAGATGAGCGTGGCCATCAAAGTAGGGAAAAAATTAAGAATTAATTGCATTTTAATTCTATGTTACTTAAAATATTCAACAAAACTCCTTACAAAAAATCGCTCTTTTTGCCTAGTTTTTGTGTAGGGTGTTTTTTTTTTCTTTTTTTTTTGAAAGTTTTAAGTAACATTGAATTAGAATGCAATTAATCCATGAATTTTTCTCTTTTAACAGACATGTGCAATTCACGTGTGTTTGAGACCAAAAATAAATTTTTTGTATGAATTCAAGATGGGCCAATTCGGGCCATGCCAAAAAGGAATAAGAATGGCCCAAGTTACTCCAACCCGGCGTAAGGTCAAGGCCAAAATAAAGACCAACGGCCAAGCAGCTGAAAAATAGAATAAAATAAAAATAAAATAAAAAATAAAACCAAGTCAAAATTAGCCCTCATTTTTAGATGTTATTAGGATGGACAATAACAAATGGCTAAAAATAGGCATTTCGAATAGTTAGGCTAAGTAATCCATTCTAACTCTAAGAATAAAGGGAAGCAGTTGCAATCTCAAGTCTATAAAAGGGATTCAGATTCAACATCAATGATCAACTTGAATTAACCACAACAACATTAACACATCAATAAAAAAATCTACGCATTTTTGATTCTTTGAGTCCAAATGAACCAAGATTAGCTTAGTTCAATAGGTAGAAAATCGTTATCTGACACAGCGTAAGGTCAAGGCCAAAATAAAGACCTAGGGCCCAGATGGCCGAAAAAAGAATTAAATTAAAATAAAAGAAGAAATAAACATATCAAAATTAGCCCTCATTTTTAGGAGTTGTTGGGATGGATAATAACAAATAGTTAAAAATAGGCATTGTTATAGCTGAATATGTCAAAAATAAAGGACATGTGGGTTTGAATAATTCAAACTTTGGATAGAATAACGTAACTGCCATAACAAAAATAAAGGAGGATCATTTATTTTGAATGTGCAAGTTGAGTAATCCAATTCAACTTCAATAATAAAGGAAATCAGTTGCAACCTCAAGTTTATAAAAGGAAGCCAAATTCAACATCAATGATCAACTTCAATCAATAACAACAACAACACTTCAATCAAAAAGTCTACATTTCATTGATTCTTTTTGTCTAAATGAACTAAGATTAATTTAGTTCAATAGATAGAAAATTGTAATGTGAGTGTACTTAGCGACACCAATTTGGCTCAAGATAAAGTTATCAATCCATTCACTCCATAGCGTCATGAAGTGGCAGTCATCACTTGCCTGCGCTGGACCCGATTAGGGATGAAGTATTAATGCGATTAAATTGTATCCCGCATTCATATCAAGCGCATACATGAGGAGATATAGTCAAAATCATCAATACTCATAGAGTAATGCATGTTTCAATGTACTCATGCGTAGCCATTGTATGGAGTGATCAATGTATCTTATTTACAGTCAAAGTTGCTAGTAGTCTTTCAATGCACTCAAGTCATAAATATGGTCCGTGTCATCAATGCACGTGTTTGTAGACAAAGTTTGTATTATTCGCCACAAGTAGCCATCGCCTTTCAATGCACCTTTTCGTTTTAAAATTTTAGACCCTTTTCAATCTTTAAAATACTAAATTTTAAGTCCTATATTAAATTGTAGGCATGTAGAATTTTAGGAGTAGTGTTGGCCTACTCTAACGCAGTTATCTTTCGAATAAAAGTTTGCGACACAATCCATCGAAATAAAAACAAGCAGACTTCAATTTGCGTGTTCTTTACACACTGACACGCCCGTACTAAGTACAAAACTAATTCTAAAATCGTTGTTTTCATATCGAATTTAGTGATTTCGAGTCATGAAGTGAAATATATAAAATTGACACTCCCGATAGGACTTCTAATTTTTTAGTAGATTTGTGGAACAATATCAATTCAACATACAAAGACGAAAAATGCTAATTTTTATGCAAACAACGTGTTCATGCTGTTAATGATTTGACCAAATATTGCTTGCGGAGGATAATTTGAAAACTTTTATAAATTATGAAACATAATTTGAGAAATTTGTAATTAATAGAATAATTTTTTTTATAAAAAAACTATTTTATTGGATAAACTCGATATTTTTCTCTCATTTTGAAACGCCCTTATGCCTTGTAGTATATTAATTTATGTTATCTCCCTATTAAATATTGCTGTCTTTTCAAATTGATTAACTGTCCCGTTGAATAGGAAACACACGTTTCTTTTCAGTGCGTTTCAAGAATTTTCTTCTGTTGTCCCATTGTTGCAGGGAAGTAGTTAGATGTCTTTGCCAATTATAATATCATCATCTGTAATTGCTTTTGTACAACAAAGTTTTGTCCTTGTCATTTAGTCCGAAAACCAAATTATTGCATTTGTACCGACGTAGCACGGGAATCTGATCATGACGTTTCATTTAATTTCATGACAGCTTTGCTGGGACATGAACGTGGTGTCAGCCTTGCATTGAACCCCACTTTCCACCTTGGGGCTCCGCCCATGGATTGATGTATATAAATTTATATAAGAATAATAATTACATGGTATAGTGGCGAAGCCAGGATTTTTGTTTAGTGGAATATTATTTAATGTGGTCAGATTTTGGCCTGCAGTACACATCATTTTGATTTGGGAGTAAGTGTTCGAATCCGGTCAGGTAAATCCGAGTAAGGTTTGTCTGAATGCTGGTCGGGTTTTATTCTGCAAGGATGGAGCACACGTGAGACTAGCCGGAAGTGTCTCCGGCGAAGACCCTCCGACGCTCAAGTCAGAATTTGGGTAGGTGAACAGTAAATAGTAATCAGCGTATTGGTAGATAAAAAATGTCTTAACCCCTGAATAGTGTCGCCGTACTATTTATAATAATAAAAAATAGGTGGGCCGGACCAGAATTAGGTTGGCCCAATCCCGTTGCTGGTAACGGGCGTTTCCCATGCGCGCTGTGGGCGCGTGGGGTGCATTCCTTGCTCGAGGAGGGTGTCAAGGCATTGACTCCGAGGATGAGGTGTTGTCGACATCGATCATGTCATTTCATCGAGTCAAGGAGATGTGGTGAACTCTGGCCGAACAAGGCCGTCAAGAAAAAGACCGTGGGCCTGATCGAAATAGGTCTGACACGCGGCAATAGGAGGATGGCGGCATGTGCTGAGCTGGATCCGACATGTGAGCCGAGGAGGCACGTACGTGGCCAAGGCAGATTTGGCCACATCATTATTAAAACTGCAAACGAGCCAAGTCAGCCAAATTTTAATAATTTCTTTCAGGTTCGGACTCGATATTAAATTCGACGATCTAAGAAAAATGGAGTTGGAAAACCGTTAGACTTGACTTATTTGATTTGAATTTATAAATTAATTATAAATTTAAATTGGGCTCGACTTGAATCTAATTTTTTTTAAAAAGTTATTTTACTTGAATTCGAAAGTCAACATATTATTCATAATTACACATATTATTATATAAACATAAATATACACATAAACATAGATATTTAAACAAAAATGAAAGATATGTGGCCTACGAACAAGAAATATTTCACTCGAATCGACTTGTTAAGCTTGAATGTAAACTTTGTTTACTACATAATAGAAAATGACATATTGAGATTATGAAAACATATACTCAAATAAATCTGCAGAGCCAGAAATCTTTGTCAAAGGGCCATTATAAAAAATACTTACGAGTCAAGTTGAACTAAGTTTTAATATTTTTCTCATACTTAGCTCAAGTTAATGGATTAAGCTTAAGCAAACTCAACAAGTCTTGAAAAAATAGGGTTGAAACTCGGCATGTTTGACTCAAATTCATGAATAAACTATAGGGTCAGACTAAGTTCATGCTCCAATTAATAAAATTTACTTATTTTACTTGAGTTCAAAATTAATAAATTATTGATAATTGCATATATAATTACATGAGAAAACAAAAATATTTTAAAAAAAATGGAAGATCAATAAGCCTAAAAACAAGAATTATTTGGCTCAAGTTCTTTAAATTTGAGCTCGGATCAATTTGTTAAGCTTGCAAGCAAACTTGATTCATTACATAATAGAAAATATTGTGCTAAAATTATCAAAACATAAATTCAATAAATCTTCCCTCTAATTTGTGATGTAGAATTTGCACGGTAAAAAGAGATGGAGAACGAAAAAGAGAAATAGGTAAAAGAAAGTAGTTAGCTTCTACATCAAATACATATATACATATATATATATGTATATATGCATAATAAATAAATAATAAATAGTGATAGATTTGATATTTGGATCTCATTATAAAAGAATTTTTATTATTTTTAGCCGGGTCAAATAACATATACATATTAAAATTTATAAATATTTTTCTATATCTAATACATAAATAAAGGCGTTTTATTAATTTTAGAGGGGTCCAATGACCCCACTAATTTAAACGTCCTTCCACCCCTATGTAGAATTTGTGTGGTATGAAGAGATGAAGGGGGAAAAATAGTGAAATTTGAGTTTTATGTATTGACATAATTACACTCACAAACGTACATATATCTATATAATAAATAGTGATAGATTTAATATTTGAACCCCGCTACCTAAGAATTTTTATTATTTTGAATGGAATCTATAACAAACAAAATTTATAATTTATAATTTATAATTTTTTTTATAATTAACACATAAATAAGGGGGGTTATAAGAAAATCTAGTGGAATCATTGAACCTCCCTTGCTTAAACATGGCTTCGGCCCATAATATGGTGAGCGTTATGACACGTATTATATAATTAGTTAAACGTGATCCATTCAGATTTGAATAAAAATTTTGCATCCCAAAATTGTTACTGATCATTTCAAACGACAAAATAGTTTTTTGTCGCAACCCACAAAAGCATAAACTTAATAATGTAAAGATTTGGACTTAGTTGTCACCAGTAACTTCGTATGGTTACAAATCATAGTCGTGGAGTTTTTCTTTCTTTTTTTGTCTTGTCACTAAATAAATTGTCGGTTGACATCATATACGTGTCATAAATGAGATCATTCGCGCACCGGACATTGTCATTTGTGATCAATAATGATAAATGAACATTAGTTATTTTCATTATTAAATCTGTGAAAGTTACATTTTACGTATCAATATATCTTAAGAATTTTATTTTAATTTGAATTTTTATTAATTAAATATCTTATTTTTATAAAATAAAATGGGCTAAATTAATATAATTAATAAAAATTAACTTATAAGGTCTGATTTATTTGACCTACTATTGTTAAAGCTTTGATTTTAATAGATATGATCTGATAGTTGGTGTAAGTCCATCTTAAAAAATTCATAATGGGAGGCCCTTAGGATTATATTATATATTTGACTAGATCTCTTTTTTACTCCACATTTTGATAATTGCTTGTTCCATTAAAAATTGTTAATATTGGTGAAAAATAAAGATGGAGATGAAGAACTAACAAAGGATATCTGTCTAAACATCCATATTTATTGACTATCAATAATAGGTGTAAAGTACGTTAATTTAAATTTATATATAGTGTTCTAAATTTATGATGTATCAATCTTGTAATTACAAATTTTTCTTACAATATAGTGTTCTTGTATATTAATATAATATTAAGATATACAATTTTCAACTAGATTGTCGTTATTAATTTTTAATTCTTGCCGTATATTTATGAAGATTTATTTGTACGAGCTTCATCTTTTAATATAATTAATGACATAATTAATCATGTTCCAAATAGATTATTCCCGCATTTCCTGCAAAATTTCTTGCAATTTTAGTCCATTTGAATGAACTTTTTTGAGATAAAAAATATTTATTTAAAAAAAAAATACTATGGGAGTGTCGTATTTTTTAAAAGTATCATAATTGTATACCTATTACGGCACTTCATAAAAATGTCTTAATAAACGATATCATATTTGAACTAAAATGTATCTTTTGTGACACTGTAAAGTGCCAAAATAAGCTATTTTGTGACACTCAAATGCATGGTACTTTAGCTAATGTCACAAAATCAAATATGCTTTTAGTGACACTAACTAAAGTGTCATGTATTTGAGTATAACGATAGTCTATTTTGACACTTTATAGTGTTACAATGAGTGGATTATAGTTCAAATTTATGATAACTTATAGAAGCAATTTTTATGAATTAATTATTACAATAGGTACACAAATTTGACACACCATAATATATGTGTTAAATTAGTCAAATTTTTGGTAGTGGAGTGTGCTTCAAATCTATAAATTTATTTGCATGAACTAGCATTGAAATTTCATAAAATAATACATACTGGAATATAAATATATATGTTGGTATCTCACTTTCCCAATGTAGATAAAATTTGTGCTATCGAATATACAAAAAGTAAAATAAGGTTCAAAGCTATAAACTTAGGAACAATTTCCAAGTTGAGAGGTACAATGTTTATGGTCATTGAGCTTGTTGTTTCTTACTCGTTGGGGTTGTCTCTTCCTTGCATTGACCCATATCTTCATTTTCTTCTCCCACTATGAATGGATAGCACCAATGTAAGAAACCATATATTGTGCATCAATCTAACAATTTATTGCGGTTTGTGAGTGTCTCCACAACCTTGAGAGTGGCTTTTCTACCACAACGCAATTTTTTTTGGCAATTTTCTTTCTTATATCTCAACCCGAAAATGAACTGAAAGAGGCCATTTGATATTTCTAAGTAAAGTGTAGTGAAAAAACAAAAATGCAACTCAACAGTAAATAGATAGCTTTTTGTGAGCCACGATAAAAAAAATAGGAGCAACAACTTTTCTTTAACTACAATAGTTGATTTTTTTAACACAGAAACTTGCCCAAAAAATTGCATTTATCACCCTTCAAACAGACAAATATTACAACCACCTCTACAAGTTTTAGAATATTACAAAGGACACCCAATGGAATCAAAAGGTACGGACGGTAGGGTGAGGATAATTTCGAGTTTTCATAAATTTTTTTGCCAACGTTAGCATATTTTGATCGGCGATCGACTGACCAAGGATGTATATATAATTTTCAAATTTATCAAGGTAAAAGTGTTTTTAATATTGAAATTTTTTGAAGAACTAATTGTAATTTTAAAATTTTAGAGGAGTCGCGGGTGTAATTATCCTTATTTATTAAGTTTAAATGAGAGTTTTAAGATTGGTGTGCTCAAATTGACTTAATGAGGGTTAATTATAGACAAAATTAACTAAGGAATGTCGACTGAAAAATGTATTTCTATGATTTGGGAAATATAATCTAAAATTTTTAATAAAATACATGTAATTTTTAGTTTATGATAAATGTGAGGAGGGGGCGATCACACTCTCCAACTCACTGACTTTATTCCTACGGCTATTTATTTATGTAGGAAAAAATCCAAAAAAAAAGAAAAAAAAAAAGCACACTAATTATGTGAACAAAAATATGTGGTAGTGATGGCAGAAGTTTAATTTTGTTTAGTAGCACAAGAACTAAGAAGCTAGGAAGTATGTAGCACCCTTTGCTTCCAATAATGGAAGCTTCACAATTCATCGAATTCAACACATTGTCAGAGAATTTTTTATCCTAATACATTACTAAAAAAATGAATTAAATTTAAAGCATGTAATATAATATTTTTTTAATAATGTGAAACTTCGTAAAAATGTATCAAATAAACTAGTTCTACATAATTTTTAATCGTAAAATATATTTTGTGATACTATGAAATGTCAAAATAGGATATAAAAAATACAATATTATAGTTAATTTATGGTACAGTTCATTGAAATATTTTTTTTTATGAAATATTACAATAGGTATATACTTAAAATATTTTTTAAAAAATGTCACATTATATATGTTAAATTTGGCCGATTTTTTAATAGTAATAATAATGTTGGTTTTAGGTTTGAATTATAGATATGTGATTATTACTCCCTTTGTTCTCTTTATTTGCCTTTCACGGTTCTTGCACAAGGACTAAAATGCCTGTTAAGAAAAATAATTAATATTCATCATTTTGTATTAATAAGATTAAAATGCCATTTTAGTTAATTAAATAATAAAGAATTCTAACTGCTCCACTTATTAATTTAAAGGGATATATTGGGAAAAAATTAATGAATATAATTTTGAAATATAAGAATAAATATAAATATAGCTAACAAATTTTTGAATATTTTTTTTTTTGTAAAATGATAAATAAAAGAGAATGTTTGGAATAATTTATTTGGTAATGGAAACCTTTTTGGTTGTTGTGAAAATTCTAGATTCGACAACAAGCGATTGTCAGTTAGAATCCTCTACTACAAAAAGGTGTTACATTTTCTCATTTACTCACGAATACACAACACATGTATTACTGATCGGCCAATACATGTGGTGTGTATTAGTAAGTGAAGAAAAAGATGTAGCATCATTTTCTAATAGAGGATCCTGATTGAAACGATTGTATAATACATATAATCATTAAATACGTGTAGAATATACATATATATATCTCACAATTAAAGCAACTAAACACGCTTGTCATGGCAAAGGAAACCCGGCCCCGCAATATAAGTGTATATGCATTCATAATAATTAATAAGTATTTGAACCATACAAGATCCTCTATTATAAATTATATTTTATCTTTTATTTTAATACATAGATATATACTATGTGTAAAGATCTCCGATCTAATATATAATTAATGAAGTAATTTTATACACATGGCATAAATATGAATTATGTAATAGGAGATGAAACACCATTTTACGATAAAGGATCCTATCCGTATTGAACATACACACATACGTCGTTTGAATATCATATTAGCCTCTTTTTTTTATGTATATATACATTTAAAAAATTTATAACATTGTAATAATTGTTGAACACTTTAATATGGTTCTAATTTCTAACTGATTAATTTGTAAAAAGGGAACAATTAATTCAATTTATTATATTGGACTTGGAAACACAGTCGGGTTGATTGCAAAATTATATCATACTAACGAAAAATTTGGTACGGATATAATATCCATAATAGATATAAGATATTTGTATTGCATTTAATTACCATGAAAGTTTATTAAAATAGACTTCTAAATCAGCTATTAGCAACAGAATATTTACTGATAGATTCGTGGCAAACAAAATTTTATTGCTAAAAGAGTGATCTAATTTGGAACATATAAGACGATGCTTTTAAAAAGTGTCTTACTTATACTTATTGTGATAGTCTTATGAGAATTGTATTAATGAGCTATAATAAATTTTAACCATACTATACTTTTTGATACGATATTATGTCAAAATAGGTTATTACTACACTCAAATACATGACATATTAGTTAGTTCACCAAGGTTAAAGATTTTTTGGTGACACTAATGGTCGCTAAAGTGCATGTCACGTATTTATGTGTACAAATAATTAACCTATTTTCCACTGCAACAAATTATAAAATTTGCAACTATTTATTTTGTTACAATATTTTTTTGTTGCAATTAGTTAAACCTTGGCAACAACAAATGGTAATTGTTGTTTATTAATGATTCTTTTAGAACAAAAACTTTTATTGTTGCCAAAAATATGATTTCTATCGTTTGTCATTTTTGTAATTTGTTTGGCAACGATAATTACAATTCACAACAAAATATTTTGTTGCAACATAATAATTGTTTTTGGGAATAATATGAAGACGCAGTTAATAGTGTTGTTTTTGCAACAAAGTATAATTGTAGGTTATATATATATATATATATATATATATATATTTGGGCAACAAAATTTGTTGTTGATAATAATTTTAAGTAATTGGTAACGAAATATTATCATGTCAATATATTAAAATTTTTACAATGAAAAAAATTGTGGCATTTGTACCTTATTAGGCAAAAAAAAAATAAAAAATAGCGTTGTAAATATATTGATAAATTAGGAACTAAATTTTTTATTGGAAAATAATTGTGAGCTTTTGTGGACAAAGTATTTCATGCTAAAATGTATTCTACATTTGTGCATGAAATATATCATTGCAAATTGGTGAGTGTTTTTAGTATGAAAAGTTTCATTGCAAAAGTTTTACTACAAAAGTTTTTGTTGTGAGCAATTTAATGCTTTTAGACACCAAAAGTATTGTCGTAAATTGTTAAAATATTTAGGAGTATACTTAAAACCTTATAACTTTTTTTTATATATATTTAAAAAGCTAATGAAATTAATTTTT
Organism: Petrea volubilis; assembly: GCA_026212405.1. NCBI lineage: Eukaryota > Viridiplantae > Streptophyta > Magnoliopsida > Lamiales > Verbenaceae > Petrea > Petrea volubilis. Next base: position 4,632,926 of record CM047878.1, read on the forward strand.
ACTTAATAGACTTTTAAATTAATTTAACAATGTAAAAAAATATCTATCAATTCCTCCTTTTTTTAATAGAGGATATATATTTTTTTCTTGTTTTGTATTTTTAACTTCAAATAATAATGTTGGACTTTTAATAAATTGATAGTTTAACCTAAACTTAATTATTTATAAAATCGAGTTGTAAAATTGTACAAATTAAGGATTAAGTAATAACTTCATAATATTAAAAATAATAAATTTATAATCTTATCTAAATTTAATAAGTGTAAAAACATAGCAATACACAAACAAATTATCAACATGTTCTAGCGACAAGCAAACTTACATGCCTCACGCGAGATGAGCGAGGCAGGATTTAACTGAGGGTTTGACTCGTACGATGGGCAAGGGGGCTTAACTTGAGGGTTTGAATATCACGATTGATTTTTAGAATATATTTTTTGGAATGAAAAATATTTGTAGCAAAAAAATATTTTTAGGCACTAATAGTTTCATTATGAAAAAAATATTTGTGAACAATTATTTTCGTTGTCAATAAATATTTTGAGACAAAAATATATTGTTGTTAAAAATCGTGTCTTTTGCAACAAAATGTATCATTGCAAATCCCAGAAAAATACCAACTTCATAGTATGATGTTTAGCAACGAAATATTATCTTGTCACAATGAAATATAGTTTTTGAGACAATATTATTTATTGTCAAGAATACAAAAGTTGGCAGTGAAATCAATAATGTTGCATATATACAATGTATAGAAGCGAATTCTACTTTTCGTTGCAATAAACTTTTAGCAATGAGTATTTGCCTACGGAAGTGGGCCACGGAAATATTTCATTGTTAATAGATTTTGTAACGAAAAATTATACTTGTCACAACAAATGTGTTTGTTATTAAAACTTAAATTTGTTGTACTGTTGACATTTTAATGTGTTACCAAAAATAGATTATATTTAAAATTTGGTATAACTTATTGAGATATTTCTTAGGAATTCGATCAATGCATGATTGAGATATTTTTTGAAAATGTCAAATTACATGTGTTAAATTATGTCATTCTTTTGATCATTTTTGTTAGAGAATATAGTTTTGTGATAAATTTCATTAAATATATCAATAAGTACATTGTTGTGTTAATAAGATACTTTCTTTTGTATTGACTTAATTAACTTCTCTAATTGTTTTCAGATGTAGACATTACAATAAGTACTCAGTTCACTAATGAAAAATATGCAACATAAAAATTCCGTCATAAATATAAGATATTTATGATGAATTAATGACATAATTCAATATAAACAGAAATAATAACACAATCAGTGACACGGAATTTACGAACAGAATTTTCATAATCAAAATTCATCACAAAAACTAAATTCATAATATATTGATTTATTACTAAATAAGGTACACTCTTGTAGTGAGATGTTTAATATGCATAGAAAGTTTTTTGGTGTAGGATTACAACCGAATTCCTTACATGGAAAAATTATACAGGAACTAAATTTAAATTTTTTTTATATAATTTAGAAAAGGGGAGAAAGATAATGTTAGCTGATAATAATATTAAAATTTATATGCTCAAAATAACAACAACAACAATAATAATAATAATAATAATAATAATAATAATAATAATAATAATAATAATTACTCTCACCTTCCCTGAGTTTAAGCAAAATTACAAATAACCACCTCTTGTTTCGAAAATTACCAATTCCCCCTTGACATATATCAATGTTTACAAAAAACTCCATGTTATTAGTGAGTTACCGAAAATGCCCTCGATCAATTTTCCATCATTTTTGAGGACCAAAATACCCTTATTTATTGTAAGGTTTTGAAACTTGAAGGGTGTTTATTATAATTTTTCGAATTACATAAGGGTATATCTATAATTATTTCGAAAAAAGACATGCAACAAAGGGTCGCTCTCTCCGATGGGTTTTTTCGGCCGGATCTGAAAGGGTCATGAGCTAATTGGAATGAACAACACATTGGTGAATCCAATTTTGGGATATGGCCAATAGTGGTAGAGGAATTAGACGGAGGAGATGTAATGGCGAGTTAGGGTTTGATGTATTTTTTATTCAATTAAATTCAAATGGATGGAGCGTTAACAAAATTTATTGAGGAGTTTAGAAGGGGCTTAAGGAGACGAAAAAATTGGTGTGTCACCATCCAGATCGTGGCGATATGGCGGTGAGACGAGATATTATTCATGTTCAAAATAAGAGGGGGTTATCTGTAATTTTGGCAAAACTTATGAGAAGTGAGGGTAAATCTCCTTTGCAAGTATTTAGGGGAAAAAATGGTATTATAGTCTTGTTGTTTGATTTAGTAATAAGGGGACAAAACTCAAGGGGTATTGATAATTTTCAAAATAAGAAAGATTTATTTGTAATTTTACCTAAACTAAAGGGAAGTTAGGATAATTATTCCTAATAATAATGTTACAATTTATGTTACTAGTAAAAGGCAAACATATATTAAAAAAAAGATCCTTCTAGTAGTTGCTCCAAGAGAGCTATCCGCACTTAAAAGCAAGCATGATGGCCGTTTGTGGTAATTGCTTGCATACGAAAAATGACGTGAAAGAAAATGACAAAAAGAGCTATTATATTTTAAATTTTAATATACACAAGCATTTTCTTCGATTTTATTGCACCTATCTACTTTATACACAAGCATTTAATGTCGGGATTTCGTGAGTGCCGTATCTTTAAATTAAGCTGATTTGGTCCCATCCCAATTATCAAGTTTTATGGGGCCTCAATCGGTTAAGAAATGAATGTACTTTATTATTAAAAATCTGCGATTAAGCCACCAAATTTAGCAGTGGAACGAAAATGAGGACTTTCACCAACAAAACTAGCGAAAGACTTTTTCGTCGTTAATTTGGCATCAAGTTTCACACCATTTATCTTTCAAAATCTGTCGCTAATTTGAAAGTTAGTCAAGATTGTTTATAGTAAAAATCTTTCAATGCTCAAATCAGCATTAGGTTCCATGTAGAGTACACAAAGATAATATTTAAATGCAAAATGTGGATTAGTTAATATATCATGCTTGTAAATAATGAATGCATAGCTATTTATAAGTAAAGGTGGATTACACACTTGATTAGAGTTGAGGTGCAACCTCATTTTATTGATGTCGTTTTTTGTACCAAAGAGTGTGGTTCCCATACGGAAACAGTTAATGATGTCAATTGTATCAGCTTGGAGAAGACCATGATTGAGTAGGAAGTCCTCGAGAGAATGGGCTGGGTGGATGAGGAGGTATCCTCAATGATGGTCCATTGGTTGAGAAAACATATGGGGCACTAGAGGCAGAAGGTTCTTCTCAATGATCCATTTGGTCGTGTGATAAGTCCATAAATTTTATATATTTATGCACTTAATTAAATGAATTTATTATATTTTTTGTCCTTAAGTTTTAAATTGTTTAAAAATGTTTAATGTTGGTTTTCCTTATTTTAAGAAAAAAAGAAGTTGAGAAGTGGCAAAAAGATAGCAAATGAATGCATTCCTGTGCAAGAAGTTGTGAGTCTGAGCAAAAACTGAGTAAAAGAATAGAACAATCAACAATCCTATGCGGTGAAATTTGCGAATATGCATAAGCTGTGAATTTAACAATATTTTGATCCTACTTTAAATATGATTTTAGCTTAAACTAGGCCTATTGATGGTTTTTAAAGGGTTAGAAAAACAATATAGCCGGCATTATTATTCTTTTACACTTTTTCTCAAGTTTTTCTACAATTTTTAGTCTAGATTAGTTTTCTCTATCAAGAATCCATTAGGCAACTCAAAATTAGAGACAAAGGAAGTGAAGATTTGATGGGTGTCGAATCTATCAAAAATAAATTTTACTACTCTCATCACAAAATTAATTGTAAATAGAGTGCACTACAAGAAAAAATGCGATTTCCGGCGGAATTTCGGCCGAATTTTAAAAAAATAAAAAATATTTAATTTTTCTACAAAATTTCGACGGAATTTTTTGTAGTTTAATCCAAAAGTTTCGACTCAATCAAATTATACTACTTTAATTTCCAATGGTGTTGGTTCAATCAAACAATTACGGATTTAATCTTACTAACTGGATATATGTGATTTTATCAATTAATCAATAAGCCTTCGTAGTATAATCCAAAAGATTTGACTCAATCAAATTATACTACTTTAATTTCCAATGGTGTTGGTTCAATTAAAGAATTACGGATTTAATCTTACCAACTGAATATATGTGATTTTATCAATTAAACAATAAGCCTGATTTGCACATATAATAAAATAGCATAAAGGAATGGAGTTTTCCAGAAAAAGCATAGAAAAATATACAAATACCACATAAAATAAAGAAACAAATAAAATTATTTAGATCTCACAATCCATGCGAAGAATGTAAACTTCAATTAACCCTTGACTGATAAAAGAAGTTTAGCCACACATGGCCATGGACAAAACTTCAAGGAAGAAAATATAAAAGTTGAAAATTAAAAACTAAAATATATGAAAACCAAGTTTGAAAATAAAACATTCAAACACCTATATATATATATATATGTATATATATAAGTTTCTAACCCTAGAATTGATTCCTAATAGAACTCAGAGAATTGCTAGTCCAGTTTCAATACCTAAGACAAGAGGAAAATTTGTTTCCAAGTTAGATTTGTGCCCAAATCTGTCATATTTATCAATTGCCTTCAAATCCCTGCCAGCAGTGGTCTAGTGACAAGGCGTGATCACGCCCTGTGCTGTGTGCACGAGCTTTCCTTCTTTAACTTGCCAGCTTCTTTGCATAATATCCTCCTGACCTTTTACCATCTTTTAGGCTTTTTACGCTTTTTTCCATAAATTTTGTCCTAAAACAAGTAAAACATCATTTTTGTGTGAATTTAACCGCTTTATAATCCAAAATCTAGCAAAACAAATGCAGATAAGGCCTAAAACTCAGTAGAAATTGCATGTTGTCAAGATTCGACATTCAACACAAGTTTTCTCTCTCTTTATCTTTTGATTTTAAATTATATAAATGGATACTTATTGTTTTGTTTTGGATTTTAGTAACATGTTTGGCTAAATATTTCACTCTAGGATTATGACTAATCCAATATGCTAATTTTATGAGATTTGTCATATTCTTATATTTTTTGTATTTTTATTCTGATTGTTCAGTTTGTATTGATTGAATACAATACCAGTTGGATGTTGGGAATCTTATATATGTCTTGACGAAGGAAACTTAGGACCGGATGATAAACTAAATAACGCATGTTCGATTTTATGTTTGACAGAAATTAATTAGTCTCAAGGGTAGACATAGACCTGTAGCCATATGTAACCCTATGAGCAGACTTGATGCATTATTAATTAATTGGTAACCATAGAGATATAAGATATCATTATTTGATGACATGTTTGGCGGAATTTCGATAGAAACCCACAAATAAATTAGTTTTTTAGATTATCAATATAATTTGTAGGATTGTAGGAATTTTGATAAATCAAGTTAGGGAAGCATATCGGGAGATGTTACAATCCTAGATATTAGTTAATTTAGTTATTAAATCGCTATTGGTTATTTGCTTTGCATTTACTTCCATAGGTAGATTTCATTTGTTTTAGTTGTCTATTTGAATTTTCATCCACTATTATTGAGTTGGAACAAGTATAGGAAGTTTAATTTCAGTGCTTAATTAATAATAATTTATAAATTTTTGTGAGATTCAACACTTTATTCACTTTATATTCCTTGTTAATCACACGTCCACTTGCACATCCACAACATCGTTGGGCACTCTAATGGTCATGGAGACGAAAGGAGCTTCATGGTTCTCCTAGGAGGCATGTAAACTTCCATCTGCCTGATGTTGTTTGCTGACATGACCGCGCGTAGAGCATATTTTGTCATATCACCATATTATAATGATTCTTTGTATAATTTCATATTATCTTAATTAAAAAAAAAAAAAACCCACCATAAATTATTAAAAATATAGCTCACCGCCATTGTCCTTAATTAATACACACACACACACACACACATATATATATATATATATATATATATATTCATGCCATTCTGTTGTGAAATTGAGGATGGGCGCTAGAAATTATTAACTACACTATATATCTATGATTACATATCTACACTTTCTAATCTTCCAACGAGTTTGCAAGAAGAAAAGGCCGAAGAAGAAAAAAGGGGGAAATGAAAAAGAGGACATTTTTCTTTGTATTTTTCTCAACCATGGATAATATGGCAGCAAGAAAAACAATAGGACGGAGCAAGATCAAAATCAGAGTGGCAGGAGTATTTTAATTATGAGAAGTTTTTGACCAAATTTCATGAGATCATGTTTACGAGGAAGATTGGTAGCCGCTGTCAGGAAATTGTTGTTGGCATCCAATTTGGTCGAATGAATGCTAATGATGTTGTCAATATGTTGCATTAATCAAGCGATTAGAGTATATTTTTTTAAAAAAATAACTAGTCAATCACATGACAAGCATTATAATATACCCGTCACAAGATTCGTTAGTTCAGATCTTTTATTACATTTCCGTATATCTTATGTTACATTTGCCAATACATGTCATATATATTGATAAGCGGTTCACTACTAAAAAATTGACCTGATTTGACACACAAAATATGGTAGTGTCATATTTGTGTATTTATTATGACACCATATAGAAAGTACCTCAATAATTTATCTTTAATTTGAATTATAATGTACTTATAGTAATATTATAAAGTGTCAAAATAGGCTATCACTACACTCAAATACATGACACTTTAGCTAGTGTCACTAAAAGCAAATTTGGTTGGGTGACACTAATTAAAGTGCCATGTATTTGAGTGTTATAATAACTTATTTTGACGCTTTGTATCGTTATAAAAGATACATTTTAGTTAAAATTTGATATAGATTATTAAAATACTTTAACAAAGTGTCAGGATAAGCACTCAATTAAGACACTTTTTGAAAAGGGATTATTGTCATTTTCATTCGTTATGTTTGGAGGTGTGTGTTTTCTGTCCATTAAGCATTCACTTTGCAATTTTGGTCCTATATGTTTTTAAAATATTGCAATTTCAGTCCGATTTGATCGAAATCTGTCGGAACTCGCTGACGTGGTGTCACAATTTTATGTGCACATGTCAGCGAATTTCGATGGATTCCGATGAAATCGGATTGAAATTATAACATTTTGAAACGTATAGGATCCAAATTACTGAGGGGATATTTAATGGGCAAAAAACATACACTCCCTAACATAACGAACTACAATGGGAATTATTCCTTTTGAAAATACCACATTAAACGTGTCAAATTAAGTCATTTTTTTAGTAGTGGTTGAAATTAATAAGTGAAAAAAACATGGCATAGAGAAATAATTAAAGATTATGTTTCTTAATTTCAACCGCTCACTAATAAGCATAATTGCATCTATTGATGATTGTAATAGGAAATATTACATGCATGAGTAGTGACACTTATTAATTACATGATAAATATAATATATTTGCCTTATAATTTATTGAGTCAATTATGCTGGGCCTGGTGTCACGGGCGGACTCTCGAGTCGCGCAGCGGAACCAATTTTTCACCCCCGTGATGCCCCTCAAGTTGCACTCTACCCGAGGTTACGGCCAAATTCCATCTCGAGTCTTTATGATGACCCGTAGCATACTCGAGCTCAGAAGCTCACTAGGTGCCCTTTCTAGGTACACGACACTCATCCCTCGGAGTGCCCCTACACCGGAGGCTCGTGTCTGCGCGCCTCTCTCGACTGCGCCTTACTCTTCGGCCCCGACTAGCTAGCTTGCTCACCATGCTTCGCTCAAATACTAGGTCTACTTGCATCTCTTGATAGAAGCGGAGCGCACTCGCACCTCTTTGGCATCGAGGGTTGTTCGCACGCCCACGATGCATTCCTCATACTCGACACTCCCTCGGAACGCTTTGGCTTCATGGCTCGCCTTGGGCGTCCTTGTTCATGTCTCACCCGAGAAGGGCCACATTCAGTCCGAGGCTTACTCGGCTTGCCATCATCTCAAGTTTGTCCCGCATGTCTCGCGAGACTAGTTTCTTAGCCCACCGACATCTAGCCGACATATTTGTTGCTCACAATGCAGCGTCGCCCCACGACCGCATGTCTTAAGCCTAGGGACCCTCGTGCACAGCTTGAACCCTTAGCACGTGCCTAAGAGTTAGATCACGAGGCCTCGGAATGCTTGCCTCGATCACTCGATCGACCTAGAGGTGCCGCCCCAATAATATCGAAGCCCGCGGGGCATAGCGTCCGTCATATGGCAGCCTCTGGGCGCTTATGAGCACCCAACGCGGACCCCACCGGTCCCACGCTGCTCGTTCGGTTCCCGACCCGACCGAGGACTCAAGACACTCCTTCGAGTACCAAGAGCCGGCCCCTGGTGGCAGTCCTTGCCCACCAAGGATGCGCGCTTTGTGCTAGGACAGCAAGGGGAGGACTGACCGCTGCTCACCGAGGTGTGTCCCCCTTATAATACTCTTGGAAAAATAAACCTTTGTGCCAGCATTGCATACTCAAAGAGCTGAGGAGTCACAATCTGGCGTAACTCCCTCGTCCCAACTCCAAATCGCACACGGCTTTCGCCTACACAAAGCTCCTGATGCGTACATTAACATCACCAGGTTTCCAGCCCCAACCAATCCTCTATTCACACGGAGTTTCCCTCGCTGCATGGCTGAAATTACACAACTGCCACTGCACTGGCAGCCTACGTGCTCAGTTACATTTCCGGACTCAAACGGCGTCCAAATACTGCCCAAACTGATGGAGACGTCCCTAACACCCTTAGGAACACGCCATTGAAACAGTTCCGCAAATCTCCAATGATAAAGCTCTATGCCCAAGAGTCAAAGTGCCTGCATCCGCGCAGAGCACTGCTTGTCGATCGCTCCTATACTTCAGTGCCCAAACGGGCACGGAACGGCACCAAACACTACTAGAAAAAGAGCAAATAGCCACGGATTTTAGCCACGGGAAAAATCCGTGGCTATTAGCCACGGATTAGCAACGGTTTTCGGTGAAAATTTTTTTTGAGCTTTAGCCACGGATTGGCCACGGATTACCCGTGGCTGATTTAGCCACGGCTTATGTCGTGGCTAAATTTGGCGCCAGTTTTGCCGCCAATGGTTAGCCACGGCTTGGCCACGGCCTAACCGTGGCTAATTTGGCCACGGCCAGACCGTGGCTAAGCCGTGGCCCTTAGCCACGGTCTAGCCACGGCCTAGCCGTGGCTGGATTAGCCACGGCCAGGCCGTGGCTAAGGGCCACGGATTAGCCACGGCTAGACCGTGGCTAAAAAATTTTATTTTTTTTTTGCAACAAATATGATTTGAACTCTTGACCTGTTAGTTAAAGTTAGAGCATTAAACCACTACACCACTTTAACGTTTTGTTTAATAATTAATTTTTGCTATACTTAAGTAATATATATATATTATATTATATATATTGATATATATAATAAATGATTCGATATATTACATACGTATAAGATTAGATATACTTATATATATGTGTATTTATATATAATTAGCTGTATATATATTAGATGTATAAGTACATATATAACATATATTAGATATATAATACACTAATATATGTTTATTTCATATAGATGATTGATCATATATAGTACATATGATTAGATATATATATATATATATATATATTGGATCTATATATACGTACACTACATTTATAACATATATTAGATATGTTCTATATAGATATATACTTATATCATATAGACTATATATAGAGGATTAGAATGTACATATAATATATTAATATATATGAGATACACATTGACATATACGTATATTGATATATGTATATATGATATATATACTTGGAAATATATATATACACATATATTGATATATATATACTTGAACATATGTATATATATACATGATATATATATATATAAATATAGCCATGGATTAGTCACAAATATATATATATATATTGGTACATATATACTTGGATATATAAATATATGTATCAATATAAATTTACATATGTATCAATATATATATATATAAATTTATCTGTGGTGCAAAAAAAAATGAAAAAAAATAATTAGCCACGGATAAATTTTTGTTATTGATATTTTAATTATCTCAATATAAATTATCTATATATACTTGGATACATATATATATTGATACATATATATACTTGGACATTTATATATATATTGATACATATATACTTGGACATATTTAAAATAGATACATATCTATCAATATATATACTTGGACATTTATATATATATATATATATTGATACATATATACATGGACATATTTAAAATAGATACATATATTGATATATATATATATATATGATATATATACTTGACATATATTATATAATACCACACATATACGAAGATATTGACAAATTATCACGAATTAAAGTTGCTATTATCTAAATATAAATTATATAAATAGACTTTTGTTATAATTTTTGTTTTTGATATATTAGTTTATTAAATATTTGTCATAAAAAAAAAGTTGAATATTGAACGATAAAGTCAAAGGTAAATATCTTTATTTTTAAAAAAAAAATAATTGGTTAATAATTTATAACAATTACTAAAATTAAATTAAAAAAATTGATAAAACTAATGAAATTTATTAGATAATTTAAGTTTAAAATATTGTAACAATATAGTTTAAGTATAAAAAAAATCAATTAATAACCAAAGAACTCCCTTGGCGCAACGGTTACATGCTCCATTTATAACATTGATGTCTCGTGTTCGAATCTCCTTGAGCGCAAAAAAAAAAGCTTGGGGACGCGGGTTTCAGGTCCGGGTTGGGGCGCGGGTCTGGGTTGCGCCGCGAGTTTGGGTGTAATTAGCTTTTTTTTTTTTTTCCAGGGGCCACGGATTAGCCACGGCCAAACCGTGGCTAATCCGTGGCTGTTAGCCACGGATTGGCCACGGCCTGGCCGTGGCTAATCCGTGGCCCTTAGCCACGGCTAGGCCATGTCTAGAAAAAAGTGGCCAAAGTTGGCCACGGTTTGCCCGTGGCTATTAGCCACGGCTTGGCCGTGGCTAAGCCCAGCCGTGGCTAAAAAGCCGTGGCGAAGGTTAGCCACGCCACTTTTAGCCACGGAAAAAATCCGTGGCTAATCCGTGGCCAATCCGTGGCTAATCTCCTTGGCCACGGATTTTTTGCCAAATCCGTGGCTAAAATCCGTGGCTAAATGCCTTTTTTCTAGTAGTGAAACTTGGTGGAGATATACCACATGGCTTGATGAGTGATCAGTTCAAACAGGATCCCAATTGCCACTAAGGAAGTGCCTCTGCTCATGTGCCGACAAAGCTTGCTAGGCGGGCCGACTGTCCTTGTCGCCCACAACTCATATGGAGGGTCATGGTGCAAAGTGTGGTCCACGACACCTGGGCAAAAATTTCTGAGTTTTAGTGATGAAAAAAATGGAGAAGAGAAAGAAATCATATTCATATCGAAGAGGGTAATACGGCCATTGTACCTCCAATACGATCACCTACTTGTAGGAGCAACACATGTTTTCCATTGGTTGGCCTTTTTACATGCATTAAATGTTGGGCAATTTACAAAAGTTGCCCTAGTTTAGTTAAATTACAAAAAAATCCTCTACATATGGAAAATTAATATTCCCCCTTTGAACACAGGAGGTCAATGTTATATCTAATAGAATGTCAAAAATATCCAATTTGTCCTTCTTAGTTTTCATTTTTTCTTCAAAAAAAAAACAATAAAAAAGGGCAACTTACAAAAACAACCTTGAGTTTTAGTAAAATTCCAAAAAAAAGCATCCCTTATAAAAATTTACCATTACCCCATGAGTACTGGGGGGCAGGGGAGAGGGTGTCAATGTTATGTCGGCCGGTATCTTTTATTTTTGTTTTTGTATATTTTAAATTTTTTTTGAGTATTTTTGTTGGAAAAGGGATAGGTGATAACTATTGTCACTATCCCGTAGAAATAAATAACCTCAAATTTGTTATAGGATTTTATGGCAATAAGGTGCTTTTTTGGGTGAGTTCACTTATCCTTGAGGGTTTTCAAATTGTGATTGTTTGATTGTCTATAAGTTATTATTTAGTGATCAACTATTATTGTTTTGGACTGTCAAATACAACTAAAATACTTCTTTCATTACAACAATGTAAGTATAACTAGGATAAAACTTTCATAAATGTACAGAAAAAAATGGACAGACAAATGGTTTAGTTCTGCCGTATAATTGGATAATAAATCAAAAAAAAAATCACTGCTTATTCTCTTACAAAAAAAAATGTTTAATTGCATTTTAGCCCACATAAAATATATAAAGTGTAAACACCCTCAAAGGCCAAAATTAAACATGTTTTGGAATAGAGGATCCTATCCATTTCTAAAGCTGTATATTCTCATCCCTTCTATAAATAAATCCTAACCTTTTCATCACGCAACACCAAATTATTAGAGAGAGAGAGAGAGAGTTAAGCAAACACATGATGGCCAAAATCAACACAAACTTAACCCTTTTCTGTTTAATCTTCGCCATAACATGGGCTGCCCACGCCTCGGAAGCCGACGTCGTCGTCGACGAGTTAATGGACCTGCAACACCTTCCCCCGCCGCCGCTGCCGCGGGAGAAGTTCGTCAAATTCCGTGTCTACGTGCAGGATAAAATAACCGGCCCGAACCCGACTGTCTGGGATGTGGCCCAGGCCAAGATAACCCCCAACTCATCCACCAACTTCGCACTGGTCCGGGTCTTCGACAATAAAATGACGGTAGGGACCGATCCCGAGTCGACGGAGGTGGGCCGGGCCCAGGCTCTGCTCGCCTTCTCGGACATGAAGGAGCTGGCTGCGGTCATGAACTTCAACTTTTTCTTCACACAGGGGAGTTTCAAGAACAGCACGCTCACGTGCGTGGGCCGGAACCCGTTGTCCAACGACTACGGCAGGGAGATGGCCATCGTTGGTGGGACCGGCATTTTCCGTTTTGCGAGTGGGCGTATGATCTCGAACACGAAGTCGTTTAGCTGGACCGACCCGGTTGGGGGTACTATTGAGAACATTTTTTATGTCTATTATTATGGTTGGGAGCCTCGTATTGAAATGCCTACTGCGTGATATGTGTGACATTGATGTATGTTATGTAATGAGATGCTGATCCTGTAATAAAAGGGCTGTTTGGCTTGTTGTTAAGGGGTTTGAGTTCCCCGAGTTGCTGTAATAATGTACTCCAGTGCTAATGGACGTCTGATATTTGTTTTTCTGCTTAGGAAATATGATTCTATGTTTTGCTTTATTTTCAGGTATTATTGTATTTTTTATTTTTTTTTGGTTACAAAGGTATTATTGTATTAATTTCTTGTTGAATTAAATGGACACATGGCAGTCATGGCTCACCCAAATGGGGCTAGCAAAGAGGAAAGAAATTCACAATAATATTAAAAAAGGTATACAACTACACAAACAATCAAACAGAGATACACGAGCTTTTTCAGCCAGACCTTCAGACTAGATTTTTGTGACCAATTTCCCTCGGAGTAACGAGGGATAAAACGGACCAAATAATGAAGTGTTGGATTTTTCTCCATTTATATGGTCTTATATAATTTAATTAATTGTAATAAAATTTGTATTTTTAGGACAGTAAAGATTACATTTTCACATTTTGGACACTTTTTTTGGATGACAAATGTTGGACACTAACATTCAATTTTTTTGCAATATTAGGACAAATTGACTAGAACAACCTAATTTGACCGGAAAATGATATGTCATCACCAAATAATGCACGTGGCCATCAATTTTGAGATCTTATTGACATGGATAATGACGTGGATTTTGAAATATATGTCTTAGAGCCTATTAGATTAAAATAAGAGGGGAAAAAGAAGTGTATCTTAATTTGAAATAAAATATAAATTAAAAATTAAGATAAAAATATTATAAATTAATATATATATATATATATAAATTATATATATGATATGAAATAATAACAATAATAATTGAAAAAAATAATAAATCATATAAATAATACAATGATACTTATAAACATAAATATGCAGAAACTTATATTTATACAATATAATATATACATATACATATACATTTACATATATATATATATTAAACCCAATTTATCAAAAAAAAGTATATATATATATATTAACGATCTCCAGGCATCCCACCCCAACCCCACACACCACACAACCCAATTGCTGCCCCCCCCCGCCAAAATCCTAACAACCAAAATCTCCTTAAGCCATCTGCCGCCCCCACCTCTCGGGACGAAATCGTCGGCGCCACCTCCACACTTCCCTCCCATAGTGGCCGCCACCCCTCCCCCTATTGTTTCTTTACAAAAGATGTAGAATCCCACATGTTCAAATTAAAAAAACAAGAGATAAATTCAAAATAAATATTAGAGAGAGAGAGAGAGAGAGAGAGAGAGAGGTAGCATTGGGTGTCAAAACGGGTGGGTCGGGTTGATGTAGGGTATAACATGAAAAACCTCAACCCGAACCCGACCCGATCCGATGCTCAACCCGAAAAGGTCAACCCGAACCTGACCTTATAGGGTTCGGGTTGGGTTCGGGTTGACCTGATTTGTTGTCAGGTCACCCAATAACCCGATTCGACCCGACCCAACCCGACCTGACCCATTTTTTTTAATAAAAATTTTCAGTTTTTTATAACAAAAAATTGCTAAATATACTACTAAAAATATGAAAAAAAAATTTAATATTTAAAAAGAAAGTAACATCACATGTATCACTAATATTAAACATAATATCACATACTAAAATATCAAATTCATATCAAACACAACATCAAATTTATCTCTAACATAAACATAACATCATGTACTAAAATATGATCCCAAAACATACAGAGTAAATGAAACAATAACATAGGATAACGTAACTAGTGTAATATATGTGAACACATCCCAGCTTCAGCAAAAAGTAAGCAAATGCGGAAGCTTCAACCAGAGACGTGCCTTTTTGTCAGATATAAATAATTTATGAATGAAACTCATCCACTGGGAAACTTTATGCATCTATAATCTTAGTCAAGAAAAACTAAAATCTGCAAGCATAATGTTTCACAACAGCATAATTTAAATCACAAACAAGGTAGAACATTAATCAGGATCTTAATTCTTGAACATGCTAATTCACACAACAAACAAACATCCTATCTGTTTGGCCGCAAGTTCAGATCTAAATCTCTCCCAATTGACCCCCTTCACCTTATATTTCAACTTAATGTTACAGAGACTTTCTAGAGGGAATTGTGTGTGAATGACTTTTAATGATTTATCTGATAACTTTAATGGGTAGGACAGGGACCTATTTATATCTATTTCAAGTTAATACGACACGTTCATCAAGTAACCAGTACAGCTTACAAGCAGTTTACATAATGAATGGCTCAAGCAGTTTACAAGCAGTTTCACTTCATGCCACGAAAGCACCAATAGATTCTGTAGGTCTCTTCCACAAAGTCTGTTCCTTCACAAAGAAGAAACATATAACCGAAAGCCCAAATTTACTATCAAGACATCCAACCAAGTCAGAATTTGAGTATCTAATCATTCTTTTTGGTCAAATCTCCTATACAGGAGCATATAGTCCTTATATGAAATCTCTATAAAATTTCAAAATAATTTTGAAATTATTCGGGTTGGGTTCGGGTTTTGGGTGACCTTATTTTTTTTTCGGGTTCGCGGGTCAACCCGAAACCCAACCCAACCCAACCCGAAATTATTTTTCACGTTGGTTTTCGGGTCCGACCCGAACCCGAAAACTCCAAACCCAAACCTGATTTTTTTCGGGTGGGTCATGATCGGGTCGACGGGTTGAGTCAAGTTTTGACACCCCTAGGTAGCAAGGGGGCGAAGGAGAGGGGGAGGGGGTGCCACGTTTTCTCCTGGGCTCCACAATCCATACTTAAACATTGGTTTGAATCAATTTTTGATTGATTAAAATTGTTTAGCAACACATGACTATAGACAAAACTTCAAAAAGTAAAATATAAAAGTTGAAAACTAAAATATATGAGAACCAAATCTGAAAATAAAACCTTAAAACACCTATATTTTTTTTTTTTTATTTTTGGTGCAATAAAACATCTATATATAGGCTCCTATATTTAGAATTGATTCCTAATAGGACTAGAGAATTGCTAGGCAAGTCCCAATAACTAAAATAAGAGGAGAATTTGTTTTCAAGTTGGATTTGTGCCCAAATCTACCATATCTGTCCGTTGTCTTTAAATCCCACCATCAGTGGTCTAGTTACAGGGTACGGTCACACCCTATGCATTATGCACAACTTTTTTCTTCTTTAACTTTCCAACTTCCACATTATCCTCCAGCACTTTTTATCAATGCCTTTTGCACTCTTTTCCATAAATTTTGTCCTCAAACACGCTAAACATCGGCTGAACCAAACGCACCCAACACCATTATGTTATGCCTAAATAACAAAACAATCCTGTGAAACAAAAACTAAGATAAAAAAACCTCATATTTTTCAAAAGCAGCTAAAGTTGATTTTTAGTAAAAAATAAAGATAAAAAGACATTTTTACTTTTCATTTTATATTTGAATTTATTAACTCAAATTTATCTATACATAATATATATACGCACAAAATATTTATAAATACATTACAAAAAAAATTATAAAAAAATATATACAATCTTTACATAATATATATAAACATGGTGCAAGCATCAAAGAAGAAAAGAAATAGTAATAACAGAAATAATGAGTGTGTTAAATTAACAGTAAATCAAAAGTTAATTGTTAATAGAAAGAATGAAGTAGTAATAACAATAATAACAATAAAAGAAGAATATTGTGTAAGTTTCCAAAAAAAGATGGATCCAAACCCATTAAATATCGATAAGAGAGCAGTGTACAAAGGATACCTCTATTTAAGTAAATATAGTAAATTGATAATCCAACTACCATAATGTTATCCCAAGGCCTCCCAATCTCACCCCTTGGATGAGATTGCCAACTTTCACAGCACATTATATTACATCGGGCCCAAAGGAATTTAGGGAAGGCCCATACAATTTAATACTGTAGAATAATTGAGAACGAAAGTGACTTAGGGGTATTGTCTACATGACTACATCATATAGCAAAATATCAAGAAGCAAAGCTGGACAAGTATTAATCGGTATATTTAAGTAGTTTGACCGCCTGCCGATGAGACCACAGGTAAGGGGATGCCGATGAATAGAGGTGGTAAATAGGCATGTTGGGTCGGGTTGGATTTGAATTGGGTCTTTGTAGATTGGGTTCGGAATGGATTTTTAATAACGGGTTGCAATAGATTGGGTTGTAAATGGTTTGAAGCATGTTATAAGTCGTTTTTAAATGGGTCGGAGCGAGTTGGAAGCGGATCCGACAAAAAAATACTAATAGAAATCAAAACTTAAAAAATAAAACTAGTTTTAGATAAAATCAATCTTCAATATCATATTTTACATAAACTTACATCTCATAATTATAAATTATGTCTTCATTTTGGCCCTCGTTATAACTTACATCGTGCAATGGACAATTATTCTTCATATGGCTTTTCAAATTACTCATCCCACATTTACCACTAACTTACAATCGCCCACACCTTTTACACTTAGCTATCCATTTTCCATCCTTAATAATTCTATCAAATGATTTCCATACAATAGAAGAAAATTTTCTAGATTTCCTTGGCGCAACCGATGAACTACCTTCACTAAATGTGTGCTCTTCCTCTTCTTCGTCCATCTTAAAATAATTGATTTGTGCCCAACATAATACCAATATCTAGATAAAAAAATAAAAAATAAAAACCGATAAGCTCTTTATACTTTGCCTTGGACCAAAAAAGTAATAAAAATTGTTCCAAATGATGTATTATCTTGGATAAATATTACACAAATCTTAATAAATTAACAAAACTTAAGATAAAAAAAAAATGTCAAAGTTTTCCCACAGTATTACATAGCCTTAACAAAATCAATAATTCCAAATAATAAATACATCATATATTCCCACCTTGTAGCGTCAAATACTATCATTAACCACTAGATTTAACTAATATCATTCATAATGGGCTTTGTAAATTAATGATATTGCTAATGTCGTTTTTCTTTTTAATGATATCGCTACTTAATCCAAAAGCATTGCAAGTCAATCATTTACCAGACTATGTTCTCTTCTTCTATGTTTTTTATTATTTTTTTTAAAATTTAATGTGAAGTAAAAAAATTGATAGAATATTGAGGAAATTAAATGAGCCTCGCTACCCAATTGAATGCAGAGATATTTATTAGGGAGAGTTTTAAGTGTCGAGCCCATATTGATTGGGTTATGACATAGCCCATGTGGACCAAACAGGACCGTAAAGGACTCAACTCTTTTTTTTAAAATTGATAACAAGTGGAAATTCCTCAGGCCAACTGAAGTCGTTTCTCTCCCAATTATGGAATTAAGAAGCATGGAACAGTGAGACTATTCAGTGGGACCATAGAGATTGGTCAGTTGTCAGTTCCATCAACTTGGCGTGTGCTCTCATGTTAATAGTAGGAATGTGTCTCATGTTAATATTTCTAGGGAAAAAAAATGAAAAATTGAGAACCAGCAAAAGAAGAAAAATGTAAGCATACCTTCTAGCTTTCTTTTCTCTTTTGTTTTCTCTGCAAAAATTATTTTAAAAAAATCGTGGAAAAAAGAGAAAAATTGAGAAACAGTAAAAGAAGAAAGATGTAAGCATACCTTCTAAGCTCTAGCTTCATTTTCTCTTTTGTTTTCTCTACAAAATTAAAAAAAAAAATTGAGATATGAGAAATCTGGACGTATTATATTTTAAATAAAATTGATAATATATAGTAGTTGATAGGTTTTTTTTTAAGTTTTGTGCCAAGCCCATCATGGACCGATCACTTGCTTAAACATGGCTTCGGCCCATAATATGTTGCATGTTGTCACATTTGTTTCGGCGGAACGCCGGCGGAAATAATCCGCCGGAATTTTTTCCCCCGAAAATTCAAAAAATAAAATAAAAAAAATACGGGGGAATTCCGGCGGAATTTTTCACCAGAATTTTTTTTTAATTTTGGTCGACTTATATCTTTATTTTAAACTACAAAATATTAAAACAAGTTTTAACATAGCCTAATGGCTTTAGTTATAACTCTCCATCTTCAAGATTCAAGGTTCAAACCCCCTTAGATGCAAAAATAATTTTATTTTTTTAATATAAAAATCCGGGGGAATTTTATTTTTTTATTGTGCCGAAAAAATTCATTAGTTGTAATTAATTGAATATTGAAATTTGTGTATACAATTTAGTCATTTTTTATACATAATCTACTTATTTACAAAAGAAATATATATATATATATATATATACACAAATATACATAGGTATCGTATTTTTTATTAATAACACCTAATGTTCACATAAGTTTATTTATTTATTATTTTTATAACTTTGTAAGTTATAAAGATAAGATATCCATTAAAAAATTCATTTGTTTTATTTGAATCAATAATTTGTTATTTATCATTCGTATAAGATGAACTGCTTATTTTCATTTCTATATATCTTATAATGTATGAAATATAATGCACGTGATTATTAAAAATTAATATAATCTTTTAAAACTATTAACAACAATTGAATTCTACAAAATTATATAAAAAACATCAATTAATTTAAATATGAAATATTATTAAAAGCACATAAAAGTTTTATTATACATATAAGTTATTTGTTTCAAACATCATTTATTGAATATAATTAATAGATACAACTAAATTACAAATAGTTGAATATATAAATAGATGTGTATTCGAAGCGTATATTAAACGGATACGAATAAGAATATAATTAAGTTATCAATAAGAATATGTAATAATTATAAATAATATTTAAAAAAAAATTAAAACAAGTTAACGAAATTAAAATATGTAACAAGTATAAAACAAAATAATATTTTAATAAATTAAAATAAGAATAATCAAACGAATATGTAATAAGTATAAATAAAAATAAAGTATAGCACAACTTCTTGCAATAGCTTAATGGTTGAAGGCTTGACAAACAAGCTTAAAGTCATGAGTTCAAATCTCCTCAACTACAAAAATTTGTATATTTTGGGGATACTATTCCAGCAGTGATGGTGGTGCAACAGTCTGGCAGAATTTGGCCGGCTGCAACAGAAGCAACGGTGGCGGTGAAAGAGACAGGCACGGTGGGTTGTCGGCGGGAGTTGTCGGCGGTGGGGCTCTGGTGGTCCGGTGGAAATTTCGGCCTGGTTCCCGTCGGTGGTCAGGTCCGGTGGAAATTTCCGACCGATTCGGCGGAATATTCCGACCGATTCCCTCTGGTGGTCAGGTCCGGCGGAATATTTCGTCGGAGTTCCGCTGGATGGCTGGTCCAGTGGAAATTTCTGTCGGATTTCTGCCGAAAAATGGCAATCCTGCGCCGTTTTTTTTCTGCAAACACATTTCCGCCGGATTTCCTCGGACTTTTAACCGAAATTTGCATTTTCCGGCAAAAATTCCTGTAGTGGTTGAGTGTGATCCATTCAGATTTGAAATAAAATTTTCCATCCCAAAATTGTTACTAATCATTTCAAACGACAAAAGAATTTATTGTCGCAACCCACAGGCGAATGAGGACTTTTTATAAATTTGACCTGACAGAGTATAATGTTTAATTTTTTTCCTTTGTAAAAAGTATCCTAACTCGCCAACGCGATTGGCGACTTTAGATAATAAATTCTATACATTTATAATATATTTTCAGAAAAGAAAAAAAATAATATAATACTCCAAGTTTTATATTTTTTTTCACAATCAGCTTTGAATATTTAGGCGGAAAACAAAAAGGAGAAATTGGGAAGTCGCCATTTGTGCTGGCGACTATGTAGTCGCCATTGTGTGCCGAAAGGGCGACTTTTTTTCTTGTAATTAAGGCACTATATTAATGATGTTGACCACGTTCATGTATTGATTATTATCGTATAACTTAGGCATTTTTGGTTTTGCATGTTAGTTGCTTTACTTAAAAGGTGGGGAGTTGTCCGATTCCCCTCCACTCAGTCAAAGCAATTGTGTGTGTGTGTGTGTGTGTGTGTTTTGTTCAATAATTATTTTTTTTTCTCATAAGAAATATTATCATTTTCACTTATACTATAATTTTTCTAGCATTTTTTCACTTATACTATAAAAGAACACACTCATATAGTGTGACAATTGTCTATTTACGTTCTAAATTACAATAAATTTTTCGAAACATATTCATACATGCATTCTGAGTCGAGTTGAACAAAGTATTGTTTAAGTTTGATTTGATTTTTTTTATCGAGTTCTAAATTTTATTTGAATTTGGTTTGATTATTAAATGAACCGAGCCTTAAATCGAGCCGAACTCGACCTGAGTTCGCGTAATTTGATATTTCTACATATAACTCATCATTAAATAATCAAACTAAATTCAAACAAGAACATAACGCCTAATTTGACTCTAATGAAATCATAATATATATATATATATATATATATATATATATTTATTAATGTTTACAAACATGTATTTGTTCACAATTATTTAAAAGAACATAGCAATGTTTAATCCAAAGTATTAGATAAGACCAATTAATTTTTAAATCAAATCAAAAAACATTTTTTTTTATTTGTAGTCTTATTCACGGCATTGATCATAATATACTGATTGAACTTTATAATATACTTATTCATTGATTATTTTATTATAATGTGGTTTTAGAATTTTACATTTTAAAAAAAATTAAATGCTTTTGTTTTATCAATTTAATTTTTAACTTATAAACTTTGTTATAGTATATAATTAGAGAATGAATTGTTTCTGGTGGCAAAGCACACGATAAATTCTAGTAAATGTAGAACAGGAGAACAAAAACAGACGATCCGGGCCCACAACGCTTATCTAAATATATTCGGTATCCAATAATTGGGTCATGCTAGCGCGCATTTGCCGAGACACTCGTCTTTAACCCCCAGAATAATGAAGTTTCACCAAACTTTGACGAATCATCTCAATAATCCCTTTGAGTAAAAATCTTTTGTTGCTTTGCGTATTGGGAAAACACACGGTCGCCAACACAAATGGCAACTTCCCAATTTCTCCTCTTTTTTCCGGCCCAAATATTCAAACTTAATTGTTAAAAAAAATTATAAAATATTTGAACGGTTCGCAACTTCGATTATTATATTATTTATTTATTTTTTTTTTTGAATATATATTACAAATGTATAAAATTTATTATATCTTAATAAAAAAGCCAACGAAAATAACTATTTTATCTAAAATCGCCAACTGCATTGACAAATTAAGTTATATTTATAAAAAAATAATTTTTTATATCAAAAAAATTAAACATTACACCCCTTCACGCCAAACTTATAAAAAGTCCGGCGAATGAACTTTAATAAATGTCTAGATTTGGACCACGTTGTCACTTCGCATGGTAACAAATCACAGTCGTAATAGTTTTTCTTTACTCTTTTGTCTTGTCACCCAATAAATTGTCGACTGCCATCATCTACGCGTCATAAATGAGATTAATCACGCGCCGCGCATTGTCACTTGTGATCAATAATGATAAATGAATATTTGTTATTACCATTATTAAATTTGTGAAAGTTACATTTTACGTAGCAATATATGTTAAGAATTTTATTTTAATTTGAATTTTTATTAATTGAATATTTTATTTTTATAAAATAAAATAGGCAAAATTAATATGATTAGTGAGATTTAATTTAAAAGGTCTGATTTGTTTGACCTACTATTATTAAGACTTTAATTTTAATAAATGTACCCTAAGAGTTGGTGTAAGCCCATCCTAAAAAATTCATGATGGGAGGCTCCTAAGGTTATATTATATATTTGATTAGGTCTTATCTCTACTCTACATTTTCATAATTACTTGTCCCATTAAAAACTGTTAATGTTGGTGAAATATGGAGATGAAGAACTAATCAAGCATGTTTGTCTAAACATTCATATTTATCGGCTATCAATGATCAATGTAAGGTACGTTAATTTAAATATATATATATATATATATATATAATATTTTAAATTTATGGTGTATCAATCCTGTAATTACAAATTTTTCTTACAATATAGTATTCTTGTATAGTAATATAATATTAAGATACAGAATTTTCAACTAGATTGTAGTTATTAATTTTTAATTCATGTCGTACATTTATGAAGATTTATTTGTACGAGATTCATCTTTTAATATAATTAATGACATAATGAATCTTGTTCCAAATAGATTATGCCTGCATTTCCTGCAAAATTATGCAATTTGAGCCCATTTGAATGGGCTTTTTTCAAAGAAAAAAAATATTTATTTTATTTAAAACAGTTTAAGAGTGTGGTATTTTTAAAAGTGTCATAATTGTATACATATTGCGGTACTTCATAAAAGTGTCTTAATAAATTATGCTACTTTTGAATTAAAATGTATCTTTGTCACACAATAAAGTGTCAAAATAAGCTATTTTTTTTCTCCCTCAAAAAAATAAAAAAGCTATTTCGTGACACTCAAATGTATGGTACTTTAGCTAATGTCACAAAATCAAATATGCTTTTAGTGACACAAACTAAAGTGCTATGTATTTGAGTATAACAATAGTCTATTTTGACACTTTATAATGTCACAATGAGTGGATTATATTTCAAATTTAGGATAACTTATAGAAGCACTTTTTATGAGTTATCACAATAGGTACACAAATTTGATACCATCATATTATATGTGTGAAATTAGTCATATTTTTAGTAGTGGAGCGTGCTACAAAGCTATAAATTTATTTGCATGAACTAGCATTGAAATTTCATAAAACAATACATAATGAAATACAAATATATGTGTTGGTATCTCACTTTTCCTACGTAGATAAAATTTGTGCTATTGAATATACAAGAAGTAAGACAAGGCTCAAAGCTATAAACTTAGGAACAATTCCCCAAGTTGAGGGGTACAAGGTTTATGGTCATTGAGCTTGTTGTTTCTTACTTGTTGGGATTGTCTCTTCCTTGCATAGACCCATATTTTCATTTCCTTCTCCCACCATGAATGGATAGAACCAATATGAGAAACCATGTATTGTGCATCAATAGAACAAATTATTGTAGTTTGTGAGTGTTTCTGCAACTTTGAGAGTGGTTTTTCTACCACAATGCAATTTTTTGGCAATTATTTTCTCTCTTATATCTCAACCCAAAGACACAAGAAGACGAACTGTAAGAGGCCATTTGATATTTCTAAGTAAAGTGTAGTGGAAAAAAATGCAACTCAACAGTAATATATAGCCTTTTGTTAGCCATGATAAAAAAAATAGGAGCAACGACTTTTCTTTAATTGCAACAACTAATTTTTTTAACACATAAACTTGCCCAAAAAATTGCATTTAGCACCCTTCAAATAGAAAAATATTACAATCACCCCTAGAAGTTTTACAATATTTTGAAGGAAACCTAATGGAATAAAAAGATACGGACGGTAGGGTAAGGATAATTTCGAGTCTTCATAACAAATTTTGCTAACGCTAGCAGATTTTGATTGGCAACCGACTGACCAAGGATGTATATATAATTTTCAAATTTATGAAGGTAAGTATTTGCAATATTGAAAATTTTTGAAGGACCAATAGTAATTTTAAAATTTTAGAGGAGTAATGTATGTAATTAGCCTTATTTATTAAGTTTAATTGAGAGTTTAAGATTGGTGTGCTCAAATTGATGACTAAATGAGGTTTAATTATGGACAAAATTAACTAAGGAATGTCGACTGAAATAATTCTTGCTTTGATATATGGACCAACAGGATTTCACTAAGTTTAGTATATTGATTGTTCATTTAGGAACGAAGTCAGAAGTATTTTTTGTTCGGCAAAACAAGATCAAATTTTCATAAAGTATTAAATGTATTCCTATGATTTGGGGAATATAATTTAAAATTTTTAATAAAATACATGTAAATTTTAGTTTTAGATAAATGTGAGGAGGGGCGATCGCACTATCCAACTCACCGACTCTCCTACCGCTATTTATTTATGTAGAAAATTTCCAAAAAAAATGAAAAAAAAAAGCACACTAAATATATGAACAAAAATATGTGGTATTGATGGTAGAAGTTTAATGTTGTTTAGTAGCACAAGAACAAAGAAGATAGGAAGTTTTTAGCGCCCCTTGCTTCCTATAATGGAAGCTTCACAATTCATCGAATTGAACACATCGTGAGAGAATTTTTTATCCTAATACATTACTGAAAAAAATGAATTAAATTTAAAGAATGTAATGTAATATTTTTTTTATTATTGTGAAACTTCATAAAAAGTGTATCAAATTAACTATTTCTACATAATTTTTATTCATAAAATATATTTTGTGACACTATAAAATGTCAAAATAGGATATAAACAATATAATATTATAGTTAATTTATGGTACAATTCATTGAAATATTTTTATAAAATATTACAATAGGTATATACATAAAATATTTTTTAAAAGGTGTCTCATTATATATGATAAATTAGGTAGATTTTTTAATAGTGATAATAATGTTGGTTTTAGGTTTGAATTATACAAATATGATTATTACTCCCTTTGTTCTCCTTTATTTGCCTTTCAAGGTTTTTGCACAAGGACTAAAATGCCTTTTAAGAAAGATAATTAATCTTCATAATTTTGTATTAATAAGATTAAGATGCCATTTTAGTTAATTAAATAATAAAGAATTCTAATTGCTCCACTTATTAATGTAAACGGGTATATTGGGAAAAAATTTAGTAAATATAATTTTGAAATATGAGAATAACAAATATTTTCAATATATAAATATTTTTTTTGTAAAACGATAAATAAAAGAGAATGTGTGGAATAATTTATTTGGAATAGTAACATTTGAAATTTAATGGAAGCCTTTTTGGTTGTTGAGAAAATTCCAGATTCAACAACAAGCGATTGTCAATTTGAATCTTCTAGTACAAAATGGTGATATATCTTCTTCTTTATCCACGAATACATTTAACCGCTCATCAATATACGTGGTGTATATTAGTGAATGGAGGAAAAGATGTAGCATCTTTTTGTAACAGAGGATTCCAACTGAAACAATTGTATAGTCCATATCATCATTAAATACATGTAGAATATATATATATATATATATATATATATATATATCTCACAATTAATGCAACTAAACAAGTTTGTCATTGCAAAGGAAACCCGGCCCCGCAATGTAAGTGCATATGCATTCATAATAATTAATAAATATTTGAACCATACAATATCCTCTATTATAAATTGTATTTTATTTTTTATTTTAATACATAAATATATATTATGTGTAAAGATTTCATATCAAATGTATAATTAATGAAGTAATTTTACACACATGGCATAACTATGAATTATGTAATTGGAGATGAAATACTATTTTAAGATAAAGGATCCTATTCATATATTTTGAACATACACACAACGATCTATATATATATATATATATATCAAGTTCACGAAAATAATAAAGTATTTGAGTTACAATCATTGCTTCGTTTGAATATCATATTAGCCTCTCTTTTGTTTTTTTATGTATATATACATTTAAAAATTTATAAAATTGTAATAATTGTTGATCAATTTAATATGGTTCTAATTTCGAACTGATTAATTTGTAAAAGGGTAACAATTAAGTCAATTTTTTATATTGTATTTGGAAACACAGTCCGGTTGTTTGCAAAATGATATCATACTATCGAAAAATTTGGTACGGATATAAGAACCATACAAGATATAAGATATTTGTATTGAAATTACCATGAAAGTTTATTGAAACAGACTTCTAAATCAACTATTAGCAACAAGATATTTACTGATAGATTCGTGGAAAACGAAATTTATTGTTAAAAGAGTGACCTAATTTGGAACATATAAGACGATACTTTTAAAAAGTGTCTTACTTATACACTTATTGTGATAGTCTTATGAGAAGTTTATCAATGAGCTACAATAAATTTTAGCCATACTATACTTTTTGATACTATATTAGGTTAAAATAGATTATTACTACACTCAAATACACGACATATTAGTTAGTTCACCAAGTTAAAAGATTTTTTTGTGACACTAATGGTTGCTAAAGTGCATGTCACGTATTTGTGTGTACAAAGAACCAATAATGCGTTACCAAAAATAGATTATATTTAAAATTTGGTATAGTTTATTGAGATATTTCTTTGGAATTCAATCAATGCATGATGGAGATATTTTTCGAAAATGTCATATTACATTTGTTAAATTATGTCATTTTTTTGATAATTTTTGTTAGAGAACATAATTTTGTCATAAATTTCATTAAATATATCAATAAGTAGATTGTTGTGTTAATATTAAAGATACTTTCTTTTATATTGACTTAATTAACTTCTCTAATTGTTTTCAGCTGTAGACATTACAAGAAGTACACATTTCACTAATGAAAAATATGTGACAGAAAGATTCCGTCACAAATATAAGATATTTATGATGAATTAATGACATAATTTAATATAAACAGAACTTATAAATCAATGAGTGACACGGAATTTACGAACAGAATGTTCATAATTAAAATCCGTCACAAAAACTAAATTCATAATGTATTGATTTATTACTAAATAAGGTACACTCTTTTAGTGAGATATTTAATACGCACAGAAAGTTTTTTGGTGCAGGATTACTGCCGAATTCCTTAGATGGCAAACTTACACAGGAACTAAATTAAAAAAAATTATATAATTTAGAAAAGGAGAGAAAGATAATGTTAGCTGATAATAATATTAAAATTTATCTTCTCAAAATAATAATAATCATAATAATAATAATAATGATGATGATGTTACAATTTATGTTGCTAGTAAAAGGCAAACGTATATTAAAAAAGAAGATCCTTGTAGTAGTTGCTCCAAGGGAGCTATCCACAGTTAAAAGCGACCATGATGGCCCTTCGTAGTAATTGCTTCCACAAGAAAAATGACGTGAAAGAAAATGACAAAAAGAGCTATTTTATTTTAAATTTTAATATACACAAGCATTTTCTTCGATTTTATTGCACCTATCTACTTTATACAACGATGTCGGGATTTAATGAGTGCCATATATTTAAATTAAGCAGATTTGGTCCCATCCCAATTATCAAGTTTTATAGGCCTCAATCTATTAAGAAATGAATGTACTTTATTATTAGAAATCTGCGATTAAGCCACAAAATTTAGCAGTGGAATGAAAACGAGGATTTTCACCAACAAAACTAGCCAAGGACTGTTTCGTCGTTAATTTGGCATCAAGTTTCACACCATTTATCTTTCAAAATCTGTCCCTAATCTATAAGTTAGCCGAAACTGTTTATAACAAAAATATTTCAATGCTCAAATCAGCATTAGGTTCCATGTAAAGTACGCAGAGATAATATTTAAATGCAAAAAGTAGATTAGTTAACATGTCATGCTTGTAAATAATGAATGCATGGCTATTTATAGGTAAAGATGGATTTCACATTTGAGTAGGGTTGAGGTGGCACCTCATTTTATTGATGTCGTGTTTTGTACCGGGGAGTGTGGCCCCCATATGAAAACAGTTAATGATGCCAATTGTGTCCGTGTGGAGAAGACCACGATCAAGTAGGAAGTCCTCGACAGAGTCATTGAGAGAATGGGCCGGGTGGATGAGGAGGTATCCTCAATGATGGCCCTCTGGTTAAGAACGCGTATGGGGCACTAGAGGCAGAAGGTTCTTCTCAACGAGCTATTTGGTCGTGTGATAAGTCCATAAATTTTATATATTTATACACTTAATTGAATGAATTTATTATATTTTTTGTCCTTGGGTTTTAAATTTTTTAAAAATGTTTAATGTTAGTTTTCCTTATTTTAAGAAAAAAAAGAAGTTGCCATAAGTTGTCAATTTAACAATTTACAATCCTATTCGGTGAAATCTGCGAATTTGCATAAGTTGTCAATTTAACAATTTTTTGATGCTACTTTAAATATGATTTTAGCTCATACTAGGACTTTTGATGGGTTTTAAATATAGTCGCCATGATTATTCTTTTACATTTTTTCTCAAATTTTTCTTAAGTTTCTAGTCTAGATTAGTTTTCTCTATCAAGAATCCATTGGGCAACTCAAACTTAGACACAAAGGAAGTGAAGATTTGATGGGTGTCGAATCTACCGAAAATAATTTACTTCTCTCATCACAAAATTAATTGTAAATATGGTGATCTACAAGAAAAGGCGCGATTGTCGGAGGAATTTTAAATAATAAAAAAATTTTAAAATTTAAAATTTTCTGTTGAATTTTCAAAAAAAATTCCCTGGAAAATTTTACAAAAAAATAAAAATTATTAAATTATAAATATTTTTGGTGGAATTTCAACGGGAAATTCCACTGAAAATTTTAAAAAATAGGAAATTTTTAATTTTTTGGCGGAATTTCGACGGAATTTTTCGCCAAAAATTAAAAAAAAATTAAAATTTTAAATAAATAAAAATTCTTATTATTTTGAATTATTATTAAATTATTATTTATTATTGTTATTTGAATTGTTGAATATTAAATATACAATATTTATGTATTATGGCAATAAAGAGCTGATAGTCCAACGGTAAGAGTGCGAGGGTTCGATTCCTACAAATCCCAAAATTTGGGGTAATTTTGGGAAATTGTATGAATGCTTGTGAGGGTGCGGTGGAGGTCCTAGGTTCGTGTCCTAGGTGTAGCAATTGAAAGTTTATTTTAAAAAGAAATTAAAAAATATTTTGGCCAAAAATCAAAAAGCGACGAAGGTTTTTCTGTCAAAAATCTGCCGAAATTTAGACAAAAAATATCGATTTAAGCAAAAATCCGTCGAAAATCCTGCTTTTTCTTTTAGTAGTGAGTAAGGTCGATCCTGCAGAGAATAACAACTGATAAATTTCAAAGTTATAACCAATTATAACCTTCAGAGAACTCTTCCAACCTGGTCAAAAATAATGAATAATTCCAAATTAACGAATAACCATAGTTAAACGATAGGTTTTAAGCCATTAACAACTTTATGAACTAGAAAAAGCCGACAAATCTACAAACGTGATTCTACGAAATTAGATTGTATATTTTCATAGTATAATCCAAAAGATTCGACTCAATCAAATTAAACTACTTTAATTTACACTGGTGTTGGTTCAATTAAAAAATTACAGATTTAATCTTATCAACTGCATATATGTGATTTTATTAATTAAACAATAAGCCTGAATTGCACAAACACTACAAGAAAAAAACGGTATTTTCGGTGGAACGAATTAGTCGGATAAACCTTTGTCGCTTTTTAATTTTTGGTGGAATTTCGGCGGAATTTTTTTTAATTAAATAATTTTTCAGCATAATATTTTGTTGAAATTGTTTTTTTTAATTAAATAAATTTTCGACAGAATTTCTTTTATATTTTTTAAAATGAAATTCTAATTGCCCAACCTTGGAGTTGAACCCGGGATCTCGCCCAAGCTCGCGAGCGCATGCATTCACACGCTCAACATTGCGCCAAATTTTGGAGCCGTTGGGAGTCGAACCCTCAAAATTATTTTTGAATTATTTTTTATTTAAAAAATATTATTTTTTTATTTTTTAAATTTTTTGGCAGAATTTTCACCGAAAACCTGATGAAAAATTCAAAATTATCATTTTTTAATTATTTTTTATTTAAAAAATACTATTTTTATTTATTTTTTATTTTTTAAATTTTTTTAGTAGAATTTTTCAGAGAAAATCAGTCGAAAAATTCAAAAATTATTATTTTTAATTTAGAAAATATTATTATTTATTTATTTATTATTTATTTTGATTTAAAAAATATTATTTTTTATTTTTAAAATTTTTATTTTTATTTTTATTTTTGATTTAAAAAATATTATTTATTATTTTTTAAATCTATCGAAAAATTCAAAATTATTATTTATTTAAAAAATATTATTTTTTATTTATTTTTTATTTTTTAAATTTTTCGACAGAATTTTCTGCCGAAAATCATGCGAAAAATTCGAAAATTATTATTTTTTAATTATTTTTTATTTAAAAATTTTATTTTTTATTTTATTTTAATTTTTCGGCGGATTTTTTCACCAAAAATTTGAAAAATTATTTTTTTTTATTTTTCATCGAAATTCCCCCAAAAAACTTTCTGTGGAATATTCCGCTTAAAAATTGCGTCTAAAATAGCGCGTTTTCTTGTAGTGAAATTATAAAATATCATTAAGGGATGGAGTTTCCCCGAAAGAGAACAGAGAAATATACAAATATTACATAAAATAAAGAAACAAATAAAATTATTTATGTCTCACAATCCATACGAAGAATGTAAACTTCAATTAACCCTTGACTGATAAAAGAAGTTTGGCCATATATGGCCCTGGACAAAACTTCAAGAAAGAAAATATAAAAACTTAAAATGAAAATATAAAATATATGAAAACCAAGTTAATTTGAAAATAAAACACTCTAACACCTACACACACACGCACACACACATATATATATATATATATATATATATAAGTTTCTAACCCTAGAATTGATTCCTAATAGAACTAAGAGAATTGCTAGTCAAGTTCCAATACCTAAGACAAGAGGAAAATTTGTTTCCAATTTAGATTTATGCCCAAATCTACCATATCTATCAATTGCCTTCAAATCCCTACCAGCAATGGTCTAGTTACAAGGCGTGATCACGCCCTACGCTGAGTGCATGAGCTTTTATTCTTTAACATTCCAGCTTTCTTGCATAATATCCTCCTGACCTTTTATCATTTTTTAGGTTTTTTGTGCTCTTTTCCATAAATTTTGTCCTAAAACAAGTAAAGCATTATTTTTGCGTGAATTTAACTGCTTTATAATCCAAAATCTACCAAAAAAATACAGATAAGGCCTAAAACTCAGTAGAAATTGCATGCTGTTAAGATTCGACGTTCAACACGAGTTTTCTCTCTTTTTATCTTTTGATTTTAAATTATATATGTTGGCGGATTTGATTATAACAATTTTCCATCTATTACCCCTTAAACTATGGCAAGAAGAACACTACTAGAAAACAGGGTTTTGGCCACGAATTTTGGCCAAAATCTGTGGCAAAAAAAAAAAATGCTACGGATTTGGCCACGGACAAATTCCGTGGCCAAATATGGCATGGCTAAAACTGGCCACGGACATTGGCTACAGATACCTGGCCACGGACATTAAAAATTTTATTAGGTTAACCACGGATTTATCCATGGCCTTCTTTTCGATTTTATAAAATAAATTAAATATGGTCAAGGATAAATCCGTGGCCAAAAATAAAAAAATAAAAACTTTATTAATTTGGCCACGGTTTTATCCATGGCCATATTGTTTATTTTTTTTAAATAATCAAATAGCGACAGAAAAATCCGTCGCTATATGTACAAAATTTTTCAATGTACAAAATACACCCCAAAACCTTCATTTTTTTTTTCAAAATTCAAAATACCAACAAACCTAAATACTAACAAACTGTATATCAATGTAATACTAATAATCCATATAGCATATATATAATTAATAATTAATATTATTCTATTAGTTTAATTCATGAATTCATAAAAAATAATTCATACAATAATACATGTATAAAAGTTTTTAAAGATCAAATGTCGGAACATGATCGTCTCCATCATCCTCGTCATCGTCATCATCATTGCCTTCATTTTCATTCTGAGCAACAGGAGCAAACGACGTACAGCCCTTCTTGCGCCGCGGAGCTAATCGACGCGTGAGTTTCTTTAGGTTGGCCGCCATTAGGGACACAGTTTTCTGAAGGTCGGAGATATCTCGACTATGTTTTTCTTCCATCTCGGCCATCTTCTGACTGTGTTTCTCCTCTAAATCTCTCATCTTTTGTGTGAGCTCCTCTATCTTGGGGTCAACCCAAATATTTAAGTGAGTCTATGAGCCGAAGGACTCAACTGTCATGGTAGAGGGTCCACTGGCAACCCCATACCAATGACCCTTCTTTGGACCGCTGACTGTTTGCTTCCAAATCTAAAATGTATATATATTTTTAATAAATAAATATATATATATATATATTAATAAGTATATATATATATATATATATCTCTAATAAATACACTTTTGAATGTTACATCCAACTTGTCGGGCTGCTGAATAGGTCCGCCTTGTGCATTCTCGGTGGCTCAAGAACAAGCTTCGTCATAATTTGCTCTGAAGCTCTCCTGCAAAAAATAACGTACATAATTGTTATAAAAACATTTTTGGTAATAATAAGTGACGATAAAAATTAATAGAAAACTACCAAAGCAGCCTTTGCTAAGTCATCGACATAAAGCTCAGTTCCATCCTCGTCAATTGAATAATGGAGAACCTCAAATGTTTCGTCTACTGTAGGCCGATGTC
This sequence comes from Petrea volubilis, assembly GCA_026212405.1. Classification (NCBI taxonomy): domain Eukaryota; kingdom Viridiplantae; phylum Streptophyta; class Magnoliopsida; order Lamiales; family Verbenaceae; genus Petrea; species Petrea volubilis. The sequence goes on from CM047878.1 coordinate 4,666,521, forward strand.
CATATTTTTCCGTCTACAATAAAAATGAAGTAAAATTCAAGGACAGTAATGAGATAAAATCGTAAAAATCAACACTACTTTAATTAATTTAATAAATTACAAGGAAAAGTAATTACTTACCAAATGATCTTGCCACCTTAGATGAGATCTGGCTCATCCCTTATGGCCAGGGAATCCCCTTCCGTCACATGTCGATGCTCGATTTGCCCTGTTCTGCTCGTGTATCCTCTGAAACTCTGGGCTGTCCCATATGACCCGTAAAGCATCCCAAGATTCCTCACCTATCCAATTGGGCCTACGGTTGTCCCTACGAGCTTTAGCCAATCTATTTTTCAAAATTTTCGAACAATTATGCTCGAAGTTCTTCCAAACTCGGCTCGAATGATCAAGCCGCCAAAAGAATTTTCTCTAACAAAAAAACAAGTGAAAAAAAAAATTATAAACGAATAAATTGTATTAATAGTCAAATTTCATTTAAGTTAAATAAATATACATACCTTAAACTGGGCAAACCACATCTCACGAACATCTAGGGGGACCTTTTTTCAAGTAGGCCACGGTCACTTGAAATCATTCTCAAGTATCCGCTCGATCTCCTCGACACATTTCTCCTCAAGATCAAACCTATTGTACAAGTGAAAAAACAATATTATACATTGCAATACACATAAAATATATAGAATATATATATATATATTTATTGATAAGAAGCAAACTTATTTAAATCAATTCACTTACTCTTTTCTTCGTGGCATTATTAGAAGCTGATGGCCACCGGTATCACTGTTTTGAGACATATCGGTGAATCGACCTTTATTCATTGGCGTCGGTGGGGTGGACCCTAAGGCAGGGGATGGAGGATCTGATCTCGAACTACCTAAACGGATATTGAGATTGGTCGGTGGAGGCATATGCCGATTAGACCTTGAGTCCGATACTTTCTCCTTGTCTTTTTTCGATCTCCCGGCCATCTGTTTCAAAATTCTCAACAAATAATTAACAAACTTAATAAATTGTTAACAAACTGTACAACAATAGATCACACATCAATTATGAATAAACACAAAATAATAATTCACAAGCATCAACTATATAATAACATTTCACAGAAGAATTCATGACAATGAATCGAAACCATCAACTACTTGAACCATTAAAATAAAAATCCTATTCATCATCTTCATTCTCTTCATCTTCATCTTCATAATCATCGTCGTATTCAATCGCATCATCCCCTTCATCGTTATCATCATCAAGTTCCTCAACAAATTCATCCTCCTCATCATCGTCATACTCGTTCGCTTTCTCTCGTATCTCATCATCTTTAAGTTCATTATGAAATGCATTATTGTCAAAAATCACCTCTTCTAGTGTACCATCAGCATCAACCAAAACACCCATAGGTTCATTATCGTGCACAGAATTTGCAATGGGTGAAGATTCTTGCAACAAATCATCAGCAACAATTTGTTAATTGGCTACTCTACTTCGTGGTCTGGTTTTAATTACAAAACACCAATTCAATTTATCCATCCTTGTGCCTGGAAACGGTATATAATATAGTTGGGATGTATGTTGTGCAATAATGAATGGATCGTCTTTTAGGTATCTCTCATTAACTTGGATCTCTACAATGCCATATCACGGGTGTGTCTTCATACCCCTCTTAGAAATAGAGTCGAACCAATGACATTTGAATAAGACAACCTTCTTTTCAGGTATACCGGGATATTCTAACTGAATCACTTCTTTAAATATGCCATAGAAATCTGTAGTCCCGTCCCCCCGAACACCAACACCAGTATTGTAAGTGTTCATACGTTGTGTGTTCTCATCTATATGAAAGACATATCCATTTACAGTGTACCTTTGCCATGTCTTAACCTTACGATTTGGTCCCCACGCCAAATCACGTAAATTTTGATTAGCGATATTATTTGTGGGGATCATGAACCTACACAAATAATTACACTGTCATAATATTTATAACAAACCAGTATATATACATTTTTTATTTTAATAAAAACAGTACTTATATATTGTTCAAACCATTCTACAAAATTCACCGCGACCGACTCCTCAACTTCTTGGTCAGTTAAATTTGGCCAATGGTACTGAACTGACAACCTATATATTCTATATATTGAAATAGATTTTTTAGTCATGCCTATATATCATTCATAGAGATAAACGTATTCTCGTTGATCAAACTGCAATTTTCAACGCATAAGAAGGGAAAATATAAGAACCGTGTTGAAAATTTGATGATTTTGAAATGGCTCAAACCTTTTAATGCCCCATAATATCGAGTCGCGCGATTTATGCAACCCATTTAAATTTTTAAAAAAAATTTATTTATTGGCCACAGATTTATCCGTGGCCAAGAAAATTTTTTTTTAAAAAAAAATTTTAATTTATTATATGGCCACAGATTTATCCGTAACCAATAGTCAAAACTTGTAGTTGACTTTTTACGAAGCGTGCGTTTTCGTTAATTAGGTTAGACGGAACCGTACGATTGGAGCAATACAACTTCAACATTAATCAATCTGCTCTAAAGTCCATTTTTTTGATAATTTCTAAATAAGTTAATTGAAGTTAGCGTACATTGACGCCGGAGTGCGAAGTCGTTCGTATATATCACTCACAGAGATAAACGTATTCTCGTTGATCAAACTGCAATTTTCAACGTATAAGAAAGGAAAATATAAGAACCTTGTCGAAAATTTGACGATTTTTAAATGACTCAAACCTTTTAATGCCCCGTAATATCGGGTCGTGCGATTTATCCGACCCATTTAAATTTTTTAAAAAAAATTAATTATTGGCCACGGATAAATCCGTGGCCACTTCCCATTTAAAAAAATAATAATAATAGTTTTATTTATTGGCCACGAATAAATCCGTGGTCACTGTGCATAAAAAAAAATAAAATAAAATAAATTTATTTCTTGGCCACGGATTTATTCGTGGCCAAGTCCAACTTTTAAAAAAAAAAATTAAATTAATTATATGGCCATGGATTTGTCCGTGGCCAATAGTCAAAACTTGTAGTTGACGTTTTACGAATCGTAGGTTTTCGTTAATTAGGTTAGACGGAACCGTACGATTGGAGCAATACAACTTCAACACTAATCAATCTGCTCTAAAGTTCATTTTTTTGATAATTATTGCATAAGTTAATTGACTTTAGCGTACATTGACGTCGGAGTACGAAGTCATTCGTATATATCACTCATAGAGATAAACGTATTCTCGTTAATCAAACTGCAATTTTCAATGCATAAGAAGGGAAAATATAAGAACCGTGTCGAAAATTTGACGATTTTAAAATGGCTCAAACCTTTTAATGCTCCATAATGTCGGGTCGTGCGATTTATGTGACCTATTTAAATTTTTTAAAAAAATTTATTTCTTATTTTTGGGCCACGGATTTATCCGTTGCCATTATTAATGCAATTCAAAAAAATACAATTTACTGGCCACGGATTTATCCGTAGCCATTTAATACGTTTTTGAAAAAAAAAATTAAATGTATACTAGCCACGGTTTTATCCATGGCCATGAAGATTTAAAATTTTTTTTTGAATTTATCCACGAATAAAACCGTGGCCAAAATATAAATTTAAAATAATTTTTTTTAATTATTTGATGGCCACGGATAAATCCGTGGCCAAAAACATTTATGTTTTTTTTTTAAAAAAATTTATATAGCCACGAAATTGTGTGTATTTAGCCACGGAAAAATCCGTAGCCACATATTTTCGTTTTTTTCCTTTATCCGTGGCCATTTCTGTAGGTACTGGCAACCGATTTCGTCCGTGGCTAAAAATCCATGGCTAAATCACTATTTTCTAGTAGTGGAAGCTGGAAGAGTTTTGATGAATCAAGGATCAGGAGTTTAAAGGAAAGTTGGTTTTCACTCTATGGCAAGAAGCCGACTAAGGAAGACATCTGTTAGAGGCTTAACTGTGGCCAGAAGATGTGGATCAATCTATAGAGGAAAGAATCCGTTAGAGGCTTAACTATGGAAAGAAGACGTTAATCAATTACAAAGGAAAGAATCTGTTGGAGAATGAAGACCATCTATCAGTTCTTACCAAGTATAAATAGAAGAGTCCGACGAACAAGAAAGGTGTCAAACCTTGAGTGTGTGTGTGTTAATCAAGTTGATCCATAGTTATAATTATGCACATCTCTAAGTAATCAGTGTGATTGAGAGTGTGCTTCATTCATCTTAGTTGTGTAAGACTGTAAGTGTGTAAAACAGCTCTTATACAGCTTCGTAATTGCTGGTGCAAAGAGCCTAGTGTTATGCTTTCTACACTATATTCTGGAACTTGTGTTTTGTTCTAGTTTCATTCAACCTGCTGTAATCAGGAACTTCTGTTAAGTTCCAGAATAACTAGATTTAGTTCACTACTATAGTCACTGTATTTATCATATTATAGCTTAAATTCCAATTTAATAAAGTCATATTATTCTTGGTATTTCGAGTTCTCAATATAAATGGATACTTATTGTTTTGTTTTGATTTTAGTAACATGTTTGGCTAAATATTTCGCTTTAGGATTATGACTAATCCAATATGCTATTTTTTTTAGATTTGCCATATTCTTATAATTTGTGTACTTTTATTCTGATTGTTTAGTTTGTATTGATTGAATGCAATACTAGTTGCATGTTGGGAATCTTATGTATGCCTTCTAATCTTCCAACGAGTTTGCAAGAAGAAAAGGCAGAAGAAGCAAAAAGGGGAAATGAAAAAGAGGACATTTTTCTTTGTATTTTTCTCAACCATGGATAATATGGCGGCAAGAAAAACAATAGGATGAAGCAAGATCGAAATCAGAGTGGCAGGGGTAGTTTTATTACGAGATGTTTCTGACTAAATTTCATGAGGTCATATTTATGAGGAAGATTGGTAACCGCTGCCACGAAATTGTTGTTGGCATCCAATTTGGTTGAATGAATGCTAATCATGTTGTCAGTGTGTTACATTATTAATCATGCGATTAGAGTATATTTTACAATATAAATAAATAGTCAATCACATGACAAGTACTATAATATATTTGTCACATAATTCGTTAGTTCGGATCTTTTATTATATTTTGTATATCGTTAGTTCGGATTTTTTATTACATTTTGTATATCTTAAGTTATATTTATCAATACATGTCATATATATCGATAAGCGGTTCATTACTAAAAAAATGACATAATTTGACACAGATAATATGATAGTGTCACATTTGTAAATCTATTATAACACCTCGTAGAAATTGCCTTAATGAGTTATCTTTAATTTGAACTATAATGTAATTATACTAATAGTATAAAGTGTCAAAATAGAATATCGCTACATTCAAATATATGACACTTTAGCTAGTGTCACTAAAAACAAATTTAGTTTGGTGACACTAACGAAGTACCATATATGTATTTGAGTGTCATAATAATTTATTTTGATGCTTTGTAGTATTATAAAAGTACGTTTTAGTTAAAATTTGATATAGTTTATTAAAACACTTTAATGAAGTGTCATAATAGGCACACAATTAAGACACTTTTTGAAAATACCACATTACACATGTCAAATTAGGTCATTTTTTAAGTAGTGGTTGAGATTAACAAGAGAAAAAAACATGACATAGAAAAATAATTAAAGATTCTATTCCTTAATTTCAGCCGCTCACTAATAAATATAATTGCATTTACTAATAATTGTAATAGGAAATGTTACATGCATGAATAGTAATACTCATTAATCATATAACAAATATAATATATTTGTCATATAATTTATTAAGTCAATTATGCTGGGCCTGGGCAAAAATTTCTGAGTTTTAGTGATAAAAAATGGAGAAGAGAAAGAAATCATATTCATATGAAAGAGGGTAATACGGCCAGTGTCCTCCAATACGATTAGCTACTTGTGGCCAAGCCCATGTTTTCCATTGGTTGGCCTTTTCATATGCATTAAATGTTGGGCGAATTGCAAAAGTTGCCCTTGAAGTTTAGTTAAATTACAAAAAATCCTCTACATATGGAGAATTAATATTCCCCCTCTGAATACAGGAGAATGTTATATCTAACAGAATGTCAAAAATGTCCAATTTGCCCTTCTTAATTTTCATTTTTTCTTAAAAAAAAAAATAAAGGGCAACTCACAAAAATAAGCTTGAGTTTTAGTAATATTCCAAAAGGGAATTTACCATTACCCCATGAGTACCAGGGGGCGGGAGGGTGTCAGTGTTATGTCGACCGGAATTTTTTATTTTTGTTTTTGTATATTTTTAAATTTTTTGAGTATTTTTGTTGGTAAAGGGATAGGTGATAGCTAACGTTATTTTCCCGTAGAAATAAAAAACCTCAAATTTTTTGTCGGATTTTATGGCAACAAGGTGCCTTTTTGGGTGAGTTCACTTATTATCGAGCTGGTTTTCAAATTGTGATTGTTTGATTGTCTATAAATTATTATTTAGTGATCAACTATTATTGTTTTGGACTGTCCAATACAACTAAAATACTTCTTTCATTACAACAATATAAGTATAACAAGGACAAAACTTTCATAAATGTCCAAAAAAAATGGAGAGACCGATGGTTTAGTTTTGCCGTATAATTGGATAATAAATCAAAAAAAAAAAAAATCACTGATTATTCTCTTACAAAAAAAAAATGGGTTAATTGCATCTTAGCCCATGTAAAATATATAAAGTGCAATCACAGGCCAAAACTAAAGATGAACTCCCACATCCCCAAACTTTTTGAATAAAGCATTTTAATTCCTTGCAAGAAGTTGTGTAGTTCGTTAATTTATATGATTTTCTTGATTATCTGATTTTGAAGTATGCAATGTCATTTTTGCCCTTCGCAAATTTCCTCTGGTTGACATTTCTATATATCACCTCAATCTCTGGTACAAAATTTGAATTAGAGTTTAGAAAGCCACAAAAATGGTTAATTTTTCACTTATTTTCTTAATGTGATGGCAAAAAATTGATGGTTTATTTTTTCTCTGTGTGTGTGTAAAATTCAATTATCTCTAAAAAGAATTAGATGAATTTATTGCTTTAGGTGATATATTCTTTTGAGATCATCTTTTTTTTTATCACCTCATCTCACAGCGGACCGGATCCCCTACTCCATAATAGTACCCCATCTCCTGCCCCACACTCTGGATGTACGACACGTGTAAGTCTTGAAGATTTACTTACCAAATTAGATGTTTTGTCCAATTAATTATATTTTTTTAGTTATCTAATTTGGTAAGTGAATCTTCAAGACTTACACGTATCGCACATCCAGAGTGTGAGGCAGGAAATGGGGCACTATTATGGGATAGGGGATCCGATCCGCATCTCACAGTATACTATTATTTCTAAAGCCGTATATTCTCATCCCTTCAATAAATAAATCCTAACCTTTTCATCACGCAACACCTAATTATTGGAGAGAGAGCGAGAGAGCTAGGCAAACACATGATGGCCAAAATCATCTCACAGTATACTGTTATTTCTAAAGCCATAAATTATCATGCCTTCTATAAATAAATCCTAACCTTTCATCAGGCAACACCAAACTAGTAGAGAGAGAGAGAGAGAGAGTTAAGCAAACACATGATGGCCAAAATCAACACAAACTTAACCCTTTTCTGTTTAATCTTCGCCATAACATGGGCTGCCCACACCGCTGAAGCCGACGTCGTCGTCGACGAGTTAATGGACCTGCAACACCTCCCTCCCCCGCCGCCGCCGCCGGAAAAGTTCGTCAAATTCCGTGTCTACGTGCAGGATAAAATAACCGGCCCGAACTCGACCGTCTGGGACGTGGCCCAGGCCACGATAACCCCCAACTCATCCACCAACTTCGCCCTGGTCCGGGTCTTCGACAATAAAATGACGAACGGGACCGATCCCGAGTCGAAGGAGGTGGGCCGGGCCCAGGCCCTGCTCGCCTTCTCGGACATGAAAGAGCTGGCCGCGGTCATGAACTTCAACTTTTTCTTCACAGAGGGGACGTTCAAGAACAGCACGCTCACATGCGTGGGCCGCAACCCGTTGTCCAACGACAACGGCAGGGAGATGCCCATCGTTGGTGGGACCGGCTTTTTCCGTTTGGCGCGTGGGTATATGATCTCGAACACGATCTCGCTTAACCGGACCGACCCGGTTGGGGGTACTGTTGAGAACAATTTTTATGTCTATTATTATGAAGGGGAGCCTTTTATTGAAATGCCTACTGCGTGATATGTATGACATTGATGCTATATATATATATATATATATGAATGTTATATATATGGGTAATCGTAATTATCTCAAAATATATATATATATATATATATATATATGTATGTTATGTAATCAGATGCTGATCGTGTAATAAAAGGGCTGTTTGGCTTGTTGTTAAGGGGTTTGAGATCCCCGAGTTGCTGTAATATGGGAAGAATGTACTCCAGTGCGAATGGACGTCTGATATTTATTTTTCTGCTTAGGAAACATGATTCTATGTTTTGCTTTATTTTCAGGTATTATTGTATTAATTTCTTGTTGAATTAACAAAAAGAAATACATCGCACACTTAAAAAAAAGTGAAAAAAAAGAAAAAAAACTAAATCCGAAATCAAGTTTAGGAAAAATTATAATTTTATGACTGTATATTGTACCTCTAACAATTTTAGGACATTAAATTTTTGAAATAAAATATAAATTAAAAATTAAGATAAAAATATTATAAATATATATATATTGCATATTTTTTTTATTTTTATACATGTGATATGTAATAATAACGATAATAATTGAAAAAAATTAAATATAATAAATCATATAAATAATAAAATGATATTTATAAACATAAATATGCAAAAAATTATATTTATATAATATAATATATACATATATATATATATATATTAAACCCAATTTATCAAAAAAAAAGTATATATAATAACCCCCCGATCCCTAGGCATCCCACCCCACGGCCACCACACCACATAACTCAACTGCTGTCCCCCTTCCCCCAGCACAAATCCTAACAACCAAAATCTCCTTTTGCCATTTGTCACCCCCACAACTTGTCTCGAAATTGTTGGCGCCGCCTCCACACTTTCCTCCCGTGGTCGTCACCAACCCCCCTCCCCCCCCAAAAGTTTCTTTACAAAAAATGTAGAATCGCACAAAATTAAATTAAGAAAACAAGAGATAAAATAAAAATTGAATGAGAGAGAGAGAGAGAGAGAGAGTGCGGGGTTGACGGGGGAAGGGGTGTGGTGTGGTGTGGTGTGGTGTGGTGTGGTGGGGTGGGGTGGGGTGCCACATCTTCTCCTGGGGTGCCATAATCCATGCTTAAACATTGATTTGAATTAATATGCGTAATTGATTAAAGTTGTTTAATCACATATAATCATAGACAAAATTTCAAGATAGAAAATATAGAAGTTGGAAACTGAAAACTAAAATATATGAAAACCAACCCTAAAAACAAAACTTTAAAACACCTATATAGGTTCCTAACCTTATAATTGATTCCTAATAGGACTAGGAGAATCGCTAGTCAATACCTAAGGTACGAGGAGAATTTGTTTTCAAATTGGATTTATCCTCAAATATACTATGTTTGTCAATTGTCTTCAAATCCTGCCAGTAGTGATCTAGTTAGAGGGTATGATCACGCTCCATGCATTGTACGCGACTTTTTCCTTCTTTAACTTTCCAGCTTCCACAACATCCTTCAACACTTTTTACCTATGCCTTCTGTGCTCTTTTCCATAAACTTTGTCCTAAAACAAGCAAAACATCATTTCGATGTGAATTTAAGTCTACTAAAACAAATGCATATAAGGCCCAAAACTTAGTAGAAATTGCATGCTATCATTTTGGCTAAACCAAACGCATCCAACACCATTGCATTATGCCTAACTAACAAAAAAATCCTGTGAAACAAAAATTAAGATAAAAAACTCAAAGTAGCTGAAGTTGATTTTTGTAAAAATGAAGATAAAAGGACATTTTTCCCCTTCATTTTATAATTGAATATATTAACTCAAATTTATATATACTCACAAAATCTTTATAAATACATTACGAAAAAAATTATAAATACATATATATACAATCTTCACATAATATATATATAAAAACATGGTTCAAGCCGCTATTTGCTGGCGTCCGCCACAGAGAGATAGATTGAGAGAAATAGAGTCTCCACACCTCCGTCCATCGCCGCTTCCGCCATAGATGGCCTGTAGAGAGAGAGATAGGGATCAAGAGAAAGAGAGGTACAGAAAGAGAGAAAGAGATGGAGTGGGCCAGAGAAAGAGAATACACTTGATAATGCACGAAAATATACATATAGATACAAAGAGGGATTTTTGAGGTGGTTTTTTTTTTATTTTCTTTGAGTGATATGGGTCGGTCATCGGTGTTTCCCTTGATGTCGAGCATCAAAAAAGAAAGGAATAGTAATAACAGAAACAATGAGTGCGTTAAATTAACAGTAAATCAAAAGTTAATTGTTAATAGAAAGAATGAAGTAGTAATAACAATAATAACAATAAAAGAAGAATATTGTGTAATTTTCCAAAAAAAGATGGATCCAAACCCATTAAGTATCGATAAAGAGAGAAGTGTACAAAGGATACCACTATTTAAGTAAATATAGTAAATTGAGAATCCAACTACCATAATGTTATCTCAAGGCCTCCCAATCTCACCCCTTGGATGAGATTGCTAACTTTCACAACACATTATATTACATCGGGCGCAAAGGAATTTAGGGAAGGCCCATACAATTTAGTAGATCAATTGAGAACGAAAGTGACTCAGGGGTATTGTCTACATGACTACATCATACAGCAAAATATCAAGAAGCAAAGCTGGACAAGTATTAATTGGTATATTTAAGTAGTTTGATCGCCTGCCGATGAGACCACAGGTAAGGGGATGCCGATGATTAGAGGTGGTAAATAGGCACGTTGGGTCGGGTTGGATTTGGATTGGGCCTTTGTAGGTTGGGTTCAAAATGGATTTTTAATAATGGGTTGTAATAGATTGGGTTGTAAATGGTTTGAAACGGGTTGTAAAAGTCGGTTGTAAATAGGTCGGAGGGGGTTGGAAGCGAATCCGACAAAAAAATACTCATATAAATCAAAACTTAAAAAATAAAACTAGTTTTAGATAAAATCAATCTTCAATATCCTATTTTACATAAACTTACATCACATAATTATAAATTATGTCTTCATTTTGGCCCTCGTTATAACTTACATCGTGAAATGGACAATTATTCTTCATATGGCTTTTCAAATTACTCATCCCACATTTACCGCTAGCATACACTCGCCCACACCTTTTACACTTAGCTATCCATTTTCCATCCTTAATAATTCTATCAAATGATTTCCATACAATAGAAGAAAATTTTCTAGATTTTCTTGGCGCAACCGATGAACTACCTTCACTAAATATGTGTTCTTCCTCTTCTTCGTCCATCTTAAAATAATTGATTTGTGCCCAACAAAATACCAATATCTAGATAAAAAAATAAAAAATAAAAACCGATAAGCTCTTTATACTTTGCCTTGGACAAAAAAAGTAATAAAAATTGTTCCTAATTATGTATTATCTTGGATAAATATTACACAAACCTTAATAAATTAACAAAACTTAAGATAAAAAAAAAATTGTCAAAGTTTTCCCACAGTATTACATAGCCATTACAAAATCAATAATTCCAAATAATAAATACATCATATATTCCCACCTTGTAGTGTCAAATGCTATCATTAACCACTAGATTTAACTAATATCATTCATAATGGGCTTTGTAAATTAATGATATTGCTAATGTCGTTTTTCTTTTTAATGATATCGCTACTTAATCCAAAAACATTGCAAGTCAATCATTTACCAGACTATGTTCTCTTCTTCTATGTTTTTTATTATTTTATTTTAAATTTAATGTGAAGTGAAAAATTTGATAGAATATTAAGGAAATTAAATGATCCTCGCTATCAATTGAATGGAGAGGTATTTATTAGGGAGAGTTTTAAGTATCGAGCCCATATTAATTGGGTTATGACATAGCCCATGTGGACCAAATAGGATCGTATAGGATCCAACTCTTTATTTTTTTTTTTGTTTTTCCTTTTATTTTTGCGAAACCAACCCAAACTCCTCTTAATCCATGCACGAGAGCATAGGTAAATCAGCATTTAATATAAAGAATATTGCCATTAGAGGCGTGGATATTTCGTGTAATAGTTATTTAACGACCTATGACTGTCATGCCTTTCGGAGGCTATATTGGTGGCAACTGAAAAATAAATAAATGAAAAATATTTTTTCAAATTGATGACAAGTCGAAATTCCTCATGCCAACTGAAGTCGTTTCTCTCCCAATTATGGAATTAAGAAGCATGGAACAATGAGACTATTCAGTGGGACCATAGAGATTGGTCAGTTGTCAGTTCCATCAACTTGGCGTGTTGTCACGCCTCGATTGATTCACAGAGCGGCTATCACGTATCATGCAAATGGGACGGGCATAAAGAGGTTTCGACTATGGTAACCATACTTAGAATATTTTTAACCTTCTAAGAGGGCATATTTGTAAATAGCACTTTAGAAGGTTCCATGGGTTGGTAAGGGTCATATTTGTAAAAATCCCATGAGTAGGTAGAAGTGAATCGTAGCCGTTAGATCAAATGCATCTCCACCCTTAGTTGGAGAGGAGAACAACTATAAATAGGGGACTACTTCTCATTTGTAAAGATCATCCAAGTCTTGAGTGAGTAGTGAATACAAAGGAGTGTTAGGGAAATCCTATTGTGCTCTTGTTCTCTTGTGTCATCTTTCCAAGTCTTTCACACACAAACACGTTCGGGAGAGGCTGACTTAGCTAGTTCGCAAGGGGCGACGAGGGGCTAAGTGCCGCACGGGAGCCTGGAAGGTCTAGGTCCGTGACAAGTGGTATCAGAGCCCGGCTTGAATTTGGTGTGGGAAGAAAGGAAAGTGATGGCTAAGCGTGGAGAGAACACCTCAAACTTGGTGGCGGAGGAGCGCGAGGGGCGCTCTATGAATAAAAACCAGGCTATTCGTGGACAAAGCAAGAGCGAGGAGCGTCGAGCTTTGGTGACGAACCTTGGAAAGCTTGAGGAACGAGTGGGACGAGCCGAGCATTCCCTTGAAGAGTTGGAGAGACACGTGTTGGGAGAGCTCGAAGCACATAAAACAAGTACATTCGAGGCCGAAGCTGCAAGGGAAGTCGTGCTGGAAGATGTGGTGGCACGTCTTGCACAATTGGAAGCCGAGAGGACCAAAATGCGGGAGGCCATCGGCGCAATCCTTAAGGGGTATGAAGAAGTTCGAGAGGAAGTAGCCTTATGTCGAAAAGCTGCAATAAGTGGAGGCAGTGGTGTAATTGAGGTGGGACCAAGGATTGAACATCCGAGACCCAATAAGTTCGATGGCAAGCGAGATGCTCAAGTCCTTGACAACTACTTGTGGGAAATGAAGTCCTACTTCAAGACCCTAAACATCACTGACGAGGCAACAAAGGTACAAACTGCTTCTCTATACCTCACTGAAACTGCTACTCTGTGGTGGCGTAGGAAACAGTCCGACATAGCGCGGGGTGCTTGCCAGATCGATACGTGGGATGACTTCGAGAGGGAGCTGAAACGTCATTTTTACCCGGAGAACGTCATCTATGAAGCAAGAAAGAAGCTGAGAGAGTTGAAGCAGCACCGGGCTATACAAGAATATGTGAACGAATTCCAAAGGTAGATACTTCTGATTCCGAGCATGAGCGAGGATGACAAGCTATTCTACTTCATTGATGGACTACAAACATGGGCAAAGCGAGACGTACAACGAAGGAATGTTGCAACGCTAGACGAGGCCATTGCTGCAGCTGAGTGCCTAACCGAGTACCAGTGGGGTAAGCACAATTCCAACGAACCTGAAGGCGAGCAAGAAGTCACTGAGCTTGAAGATGAGGAAGAGTACCCGACCAAGGTTGAGAGGAAATGGGAAGGTAAGGCAAATCACCTATTGTCAGGTAAATCAGGGCCCGAAGAAACGAAAGGAAGCTCCATACCTCGAGGCGGATGTCACGTGTGCAAAGGGCCTCATTTGATGAGGAACTGCCCAAAGTTGGGGTCCTTGAGTGCTCTAGTGGCAAGGTGTGAAGCAAGCTCAAGCAGCGAGGAGGCAGATGTGAGATGCATCGGGTCTATACAACAGTTAAATACCATCAGTGTGGAGAATGGGACGGGGACAACACGAGAGGGGTTGATACTTGTGGAAGCACAAATCAACAGAACGACTACCAAAGCCATAGTGGATACGGGTGCTACGCACAACTTCATCAGTGAGGATGAAGCAAGGAGGTTGGGCCTTCGTGTCTCAAGGGGAGAAGGGTGGCTCAAGACAATTGGTGTGGGAGCCCAGTCCATCAAGGGTATAGCACGAGGCTTAGAGCTTCGATTGGGTACATGGAAAGGCCAGGTGAATTTCTCAGTTGTACCTATGAAGGAACACCGAGTGGTGCTAGGACTAGATTTCATGAGGAAGAGACAAGTCATTCCTATGCCATTCCGGGGTGTCATTTGCATTCTCGACGCAGGGAAGTTCCACATGGTTCCAATCCTCGGAGGAAAAGAGATGAATGTTTGTCAGATGAAAGCTGAACAACAACACTTATCAACCATGCAATGCGTCGAGGAGAAGACAATGATTGGGTGGCCTCTTAGGCGAGAGGAGAGCATCATGGAACAGTTCGAATCAGATAGAGGGCCGAACTGGAAACGAATGCCACCGATGGGGCCAGAGAAATTACGGGACTTGAAGGCTTGCTTAGAAGCATGTTTTCTAGGGATACGACAACGGACAAAGAGGCGTCCTTACCGGAAGAAATTCCAGGCGCAGGTCCCTGACTCTATGACGACGAGGGCGTCGCCAAATTAGGTGGGGGAGAATGTCACGCCTCGATTGATTCACAGAGCGGCTATCACGTATCATGCAAATGAGACGGGCATAAAGAGGTTTCGACTATGGTAACCATACTTAGAATATTTTTAACCTTCTAAGAGGGCATATTTGTGAATAGCACTTTAGAAGGTTCCATGGGTTGGTAAGGGTCATATTTGTAAAAACCCCATGAGTAGGTAGAAGTGAATCGTAGCCGTTAGATCAAATGCATCTCCACCCTTAGTTGGAGAGGAGAACAACTATAAATAGGGGACTACTTCTCATTTGTAAAGATCATCCAAGTCTTGAGTGAGTAGTGAATACAAAGGAGTGTTAGGAAAATCCTATTGTGTTCTTGTTCTCCTGTGTCATCTTTCTAAGTCTTTCACACACAAACACGTTCGGGAGAGGCTGACTTAGCTAGTTCGCGAGGGGCGACGAGGGGCTAAGTGCCGCACGGGAGCCTGGAAGGTCTAGGTCCGTGACAAGTGGTATCAGAGCCCGGCTTGGATTTGGTGTTGGAAGAAAGGAAAGTGATGGCTAAGCGTGGAGAGAACACCTCAAACTTGGTGGCGGAGGAGCGCGAGGGGCGCTCTATGAATAAAGACCAGGCTATTCGTGGACAAAGAAAGAGCGAGGAGCGTCGAGCTTTGGTGACGAACCTTGGAAAGTTTGAGGAACGAGTGGGACGAGCCGAGCATTCCCTTGAAGAGTTGGAGAGACACGTGTTGGGAGAGCTCGAAGCACATAAAACAAGTACATTCGAGGCCAAAGCTGCAAGGGAAGTCGTGCTGGAAGATGTGGTGGCACGTCTTGCACAATTGGAAGCCGAGAGGACCGAAATGCGGGAGGCCATCGGCGCAATCCTTAAGGGGTATGAAGAAGTTCGAGAGGAAGTAGCCTTATGTCGAAAAGCTGCAATGAGTGGAGGCAGTGGTGTAATTGAGGTGGGACCTTCTAGCTTTCCTATCTTTTTTGTTTTCTCTGCAAAATTTGAAGAAAAAAAAATCGTGGAAAAAAGACAAAAATTGAGAAACAGTAAAAGAAGAAAGATGTAAGCATACCTTCTAAGCTCTAGCTTCATTTTCTCTTTTGTTTTCTCTACAAAATTACAAAAAAAAAAAAAATTGAGATATGAGAAATCTGGACGTATTCTATTTTAAATAAAATTGATAATATATATAGTAGTTGATAGGTTTTTTTTTTAAGTTTTGTGCCACGCCCATCATGGACCCATCACTTGCTTAAACATGGCTTCGGCCCAGAATATGGTGCATGTTGTCACATTTGTCATATAATTAGTTCACTACAAGAAAATACTCATTTTCCGGTGAAAAAATCCGGCGGAAAAAATATTGGCGGAACGCCGGCGGAAATGATCCGCCGGAATTTTTTCTCCCAAAATTTCAAAAAAAATAAAAATAAAAAATCCAGGGGAATTCCGGCGGAATTTTCCATCAGAATTTTTTTTTAATTTCGGTTGACTTATATCTTTATCTTACGCTACAAAATATTAAAACAAGTTTTAACATAGCCTAATGGCTTTCGTTATAACTCTCTATTTTCAAGATCCAAAGTTCAAACCCCCTTAGATGCGAAAGTATTTATTATTTTTTTACTGTGCCAAAAAATTCATTGAAATATAAATAAATAAGTAATTAATTGAATATTGAAATTTGTGTATACAATTTAGTCATGTTTTTATACATAATCTACTTATTTACAAAATAAATAAATATATATATATACAAATATACATAGGTATCATATTTTTTTATTAATAACACCTCATGTTCACATAAGTTTATTTATTTATTATATTTATAACGTTGTAAGTTATAAAGATAAGATATCCATTAAAAAATCCATGTGTTTTATTTTAATCAATAATTTGTTATTTATCATTCGCATAATATGAACTGTATATTTTCATTTCTATATATCTTATAATGTATGAAATGTAATGCATGTGATTATTAAAAATTAATATAATCTTTTAAAACTATTAACAACAATTGAATTCTACAAAATTATATAAAAAAAACATCAATTAATTTAAAAATGAAATATTATTAAAAGCACATAAAAGTTTTATTATACATATAAGTTATTTGTTTCAAACATCATTTATTGAATATAATTAATAGATACAACTAAATTACAAATAATTGGATATAAAAACATTTGTGTATTCGAAGTGTATATTAAACGGATACGAATAAGAATATAAATAAGTTAACAAATAAGAATATGTAATAATTATAAATAATATTTTAAAAAAATTAAAACAAGTTAACAAAATTAAAATATGTAACAAGTATTGATGAGGTCGTAATCCGTCCCACATCGAGTGGAGACGAGGCGCTTGAACTCCTTATAAGGGCCAGGTCCTCTCCGCAGCTTGGAGGCCTTTTGAAAACCCCCCTGGCCTGATGATTCGCCGTCTTAATGGCCAGCAGGAGGGACAGTATCTGGGCTGGAGGCCACCGGATGGTCTGATCGGATATGGGTTCATCATATGGCGCCGTCTGTGGGAACCAAATGGTTCTCAAGCCCCTCGTCTGAGGGGCTTATGATGAGGTCGTAAGCCGTCCCATATCGAGTGGAGACGAGGCGCTTGAGCTTCTTATGAGGGCCATGTCCTCTCCACAGCTTGGACGCGTTTTGAAAACCCCCCTGGTCTGATGGTTCGCCTTCTTAATGGCCAGCAGGAAGGACAATATCTGGGCTGGAGGCCACCGGGTGGTCTGATCGGATGAGGTCGTAATCCGTCCCACATCGAGTGGAGACGAGGCGTTTAAGCTCCTTATAAGGGCCAGGTCCTTTCCACAGCTTGGACGCGTTTTGAAAACCCCCCTGGCCTGATGGTTCACCGTCTTAATGGCCAGCAGGAGGGACAGTATCTGGGCTGGAGGCCACCGGGTGGTCTGATCGGATATGGGTTCATCAAGTATAAAACAAAATAATATATTAATAAATTAAAATAAGAATAATCAAACGAATATATAATAAGTATAAATAAAAATAAAATATAATACAACTTCTTACAATAGCTTAGTGGTTGAAGGCTTGACAAACAAGCTTAAAGTCATGAGTGCAAATCCCCTCAACTACAAAAATTTGTATATTTTGGAGATACTATTCCAGGGGTGATGGCTGTGCAACGGTCCGGCAGAAATCGGCCGGCTGCAATAGGAGCAACGACGGCGGTGAAAGAGATAGGCACGGCGGGCTGTCGGCGGGAGTTGTCGGCGGTGGGCTCTGGTGGTCTGGTTGAAATTTCGGCCTAATTCCCGCCGGTGGTCAGGTCCGGTGGAAATTTCCGCCGGATGGCTGATCCGACGGAATATTTTCCAGATTCCCTCCAATGGTCAGGTCTGGCGGAATATTCCGTCGAAGTTCCATTGGATGGCCGGTCCGGCAGAAATTTCAGTCGGATTTCTGCCGGAAAATGGCAATCCTACGCCGTTTTTTCCTGCAGACACATTTCCGCTGGATTTCCTCCGACTTTCGGCCGAAATTTGCTTTTTCTGGCAAAAATTCTTGTAGTGGTTCAGTGTGATCCATTCAGATTTGAAATAAAATTTTCCATCCCAAAATTGTTACTAATCATTTCAAACGAAAAAATAATTTATTATCGCAACCCACAGGCGAATAAGGACTTTTATAAATTTGATGTGAAAGAGTATAATGTTTAATTTTTTTCCTTTGTAAAAAGTAACCTAACTCGCCAACGCGATTGGCGACTTTAGATAATAAATTTTATACATTTATAATATATTTTCAGAAAAGAAAAAAAAATAATATAATACTCCAAGTTTTATGTTTTTTTTCACAATCAGCTTTGAATATTTAGGCCGAAAATAAAAAGGAGAAATTGGGAAGTCGCCATTTGAGTCGGCGACTATGTAGTCGCCATAGTGTGTCGAAATGGCGACTTTTTTTCTTGTAATTAAGGCACTATATTAATGATGTTGACCACGTTTATGTATTGATTATTATCGTATAACTTAGGCATTTTTGGGTTTGCATGTTAGTTCCTTTACTTAAAAGGTGGGGAGTTGTGCGATTCCCCTCCACTCAGTCAAAGCAATTGTGTGTGTGTGTGTGTGTGTGAGTGTGTGTGTTTTGTTCAATAATTATTTTTTTTTCTCATAAAAAATATTATCATTTTCACTTATATTATAATTTTTCTAGCATTTTTTCACTTATACTATAAAAGAACACACTCATATAGTGTGACAATTGTCTATTTACGTTCTAAATTACAATAAATTTCTCGAAACATATTCATACATGCATTCTGAGTCGAGTTGAATAAAGTATTGTTTAAGTTTGATTTAAATTTTTTATCGAGTTCAAAATTTTGTTTGAATTTGATTTGATTATTAAATGAATCGAACTTTAAATCGAGCCGAACTCGACCTGGGTTCGCGTAATTTGATATTTCTACACATAACTCGTCATTAAATAATCAAATTAAATTCAAACAAGAACATAATGCCTAATTTGACTCTAATGAAATCATAATATATATATTTATTAATGTTCACAAACATGTATTTGTTCACAAGTATTTAAAAGAACATAGCAATGTTTAATCCAAAGTATTAGATAAGACCAATTAATTTTTAAATCAAATCAAATAACATTTTTTTTTATTTATATAGTCTTATTCACGGCATTGATCATAATATACTAATTGAACTTTATAATATACTTATTCATCGATTATTTTATTATAATGTGGTTTTAGAATTTTACATTTTAAAAAAAATTAAATGCTTTTGTTTTATCAATTTAATTTTTAACTTATAAATTTTGTTATAGTATATAATTAGAGAATGAATTATTTCTGGTGGCAAAGCACACGATAAATTCTAGTAAATGTAGAACGAGAGAACAAAAACAGACGATCCGGGCCCACAACGCTTATCTAAATATATTCGGTGTCCAATAATTGGGTCATGGCTAGCGCGAATTTGCGGAGACACTCGTCTTGAACCCCCAGAATAATGAAGTTACACCAAACTTTGACGAATCATCTCAATAATCCCCTTTGAGTAAAAATCTTTTGTTGCTTTGCGTATTGGGAAAACACATGGTCGCCAACACAAATGGCAACTTCCCAATTTCTCCTTTTTTGTTTTCCGGCCTAAATATTCAAACTTGATTATTAAAAAAAAATTATAAAATATTTGAACGGTTCGCAACTTCGAGTATTATATTATTTATTTATTTTTTTAAATATATATTGCAAATGTATAAAATTTATTATATCATAATAAAATCGCCAACAGAAGTAACGATTTTATCTAAAATCACCAACTGCATTGACAAATTAAGTTATATTTATAAAAAAGTAATTTTTTATATCAAAAAAATTAAACATTACACCGCTTCACGCCAAACTTATAAAAAGTCCGGCGAATGAACTTTAATAATGTCTAGATTTGGACCACGTTGTCACTTCGCATGGTAACAAATCACTCGTAATAGTTTTTCTTTACTCTTTTGTCTTGTCACCAAATAAATTGTCGGTTGCCATCATCTACGCGTCATAAATGAGATTAATCACGCACCGCGCATTGTCACTTGTGATCAATAACGATAAATGAATATTAGTTATTATCATTATTAAATTTGTGAAAGTTACATTTTACGTAGCAATATATGTTAAGAATTTTATTTTAATTTGAATTTTTATTAATTGAATATTTTATTTTTATAAAATAAAATAGGCAAAATTAATATGATTAGTGAGATTTGACTTAAAAGGTCTGATTTGTTTGACCTACTATTATTAAGACTTTGATTTTAATAAATGTAGCCTGAGAGTTGGTGTAAGCCCATCCTAAAAAGTTCATGATGGGAGGCCCCTAGAGTTATATTATATATTTGACTAGGTTTTATCTCTACTCCATATTTTGATAATTACTTGTCCCATTGAAAACTGTTAATATTGGTGAAATATAGAAATGAAGAACTAATCAAGCATGTTTGTCTAAACATTCATATTTATTGGCTATCAATGATCAATGTAAGGTACTGATGAGTCAAGTGCCATTTCACCATGCCACGTCATCACAATCTCCCAAGAGACACAAATCCGCTAAGTATGAAATGGCCGCCCTTGAAACTGTCAAGGCCCTCGAAAGGGCACTCTCATGCCAGCCTCATTCCCTTAAGAAAACCCACAGCGCACAGGTTAGCAAGGGTGCCCTCGAATGGAGAGATTGCCCTCGATGGCGCTCCCATCGAGGGCCAAATCCCAGACTTAACCGTTGCAAAGATGGGAATTATGACGGGACGGGTACAGCTGGAGACTGCTGACAGGCGCAATCCGCTACCACCTACTACATCGCGTTGGCACATGGGTCCATCCCATCAGACGTGGGCGCATTAAATGCCAAGTCATAAATACAATCCTTGGTCATAAATGCCCAAGATATCCATTTAATGCCGGGTACGACCCCTCATTAATGATGAGTGAAGGTAGCCGCCAAAAGACTGGAAAAAGGGGACAAAAGGCACTTATTATAACAGCTACAGAGTTAAAGGTGACCGGATCCCACCAACCACGTCACATCAGGCTCCTCACTCTCATATAAAACCTCCATACGGCTCTCCACTCAAGGGTAAGACTTACTTTTTTCCTTGCAAGCCAAGATAATATCACTACTGTTCATCTTCTTTTTCTTGAACCTACCACTGACTTGAGCGTCGGAGAGCCTACGCCGGGGCAAAACCGACTAGTCTCACGTGCGTTCCTCCCTCTTTAGCAGGTGGGCCACCAGCAAACATTATTTCGAAGTGCGCAGTATTCGGACACGTGTACCAACCAAATCCGGACCGCATCAGGCACGTTAATTTAAATATAAATATATATATATATATATTTATATATATATAGTATTCTAAATTTATGGTGTATCAATCCTGTAATTACAAATTTTTCTTACAATATAGTATTCTTGTATATTAATATAATATTAAGATACAGAGTTTTCAACTAGATTGTCGTTATTAATTTTTAATTCATGTCGTATATTTATGAAGATTTATTTGTACGAGATTCATCTTTTAATATAATTAATGACATAATAAATCTTGTTCCAAATAGATTATGCCCGCATTTCTTGAAAAATTTATGCAATTTGAGCCCATTTGAATGGGCTTTTTTCAAAGAAAAACATATTTATTTTATTTAAAAAACACTTTAGGAGTGTGGTATTATTAAAAGTGCCATAATTGTATATATATTGCGGCACTTCATAAAAGTGTCTTAATAAACTATACCACATTTGAACTAAAATGTATCTTTGTGACACTACAAAGTGCCAAAATAAGTTTTTTTTTTTTTTCAGTTTTTTCTCCCTCAAAAAAAAAAAAAGAGCTATTTCGTGACACTCAAATGCATGGTACTTTAGCTAGTGTCACAAAACCAAATATGCTTTTAGTGGCACAAACTAAAGTGCTATGTATTTGAGTATAGCGATAATCTATTTTGACACTTTATAGTGTCACAATGAGTGGATTATATTTCTAATTTAGGATAATTTATAGAAGCACTTTTTATGAGTTATCACAATAGGTACACAAATTTGATACCATCATATTATATGTGTGAAATTAGTCATATTTTTAGTAGTGGAGCGTGCTACAAAGATATAAATTTATTTGCATGAACTAGTATTGAAATTTCATAAAACAATACATAATGAAATACAAATATGTGTGTTGGTATCTCACTTTTCCTATGTAGATACAATTTGTGCTATTGAATATACAAAAAGTAAGACAAGGTTCAAAGCTATAAACTTAGGAACAATCCCCAAGTTGAGGGGTACACGGTTTACGATCATTGAGCTTGTTATTTCTTACTCGTTGGGGTTGTCTCTTCCTTGCATAGACCCATACCTTCATTTCCTTCTTCCACCATGAATGGATAGAACCAATATGAGAAACCATGTATTGTGCATCAATAGAACAATTTATTGTAGTTTGTGAGTGTTTCCGCAACTTTGAGAGTGGTTTTTGTACCACAATGCAATTTTTTGACAATTTTCTCTCTTATATCTCAACCCAAAACCACAAGAAGACGAACTGTAAGAGGCCATTTGATATTTCTAAGTAAAGTGTAGTGAAAAAGAATGCAACTCAACAGTAATATATAGCCTTTTGTTAGCCATGATAAAAAAAATAAGAGCAACGACTTTTCTTTAACTGCAACAACTAATTTTTTTAACACATAAACTTGCCCAAAAAATTGCATTTAGCACCCTTCAAATAGAAAATTACAACCACCCCTAGAAGTTTTACAATATTACGAAGGAAACCTAATGGAATAAAAAGGTACGGACGGTAGGGTAAGGATAATTTTGAGTCTTCATAAAAAATTTTGCTAACGCTAGCAGATTTTGATTGGCAACCGACTGACCAAGGATGTATATATAATTTTCAAATTTATGAAGGTAAGTGTTTGTAATATTGAAAATTTTTGAAGGACCGATTGTAATTTTAAAATTTTAGAGGAGTAATGTATGTAATTATCCTTATTTATTAAGTTTAATTGAGAGTTTAAGATTGGTGTGCTCAAATTGACTTATGGACTAAATAAGTTTTAAGTATGGACAAAATTAACTAAGGAATGTCGACTGAAATAATTCTTGCTTTGATATATGGACCAACAGGATTTCACTAAGTTTAGTATATTGATTGTTTATGCAGGGACGAAGTCAGAAGCATTTTTTGTTCGGCAAAACAAGATCAAATTTTCATAAAGGATTAAATGTATTCCTATGATTTGGGGAATATAATCTAAAATTTTTAATAAAATACATGTAAATTTTAGTTTAAGATAAATGTGAGGAGGGGCGATCGCACTCTCCAACTCACTGACTCTCCTACCGCTATTTATTTATGTAGGAAAATTTTCAAAAAAATGAAAAAAAAAAGCACACTAATTATGTGAACAAAAATATGTGGTTTTGATGGCAGAAGTTTAATTTTGTTTAGTAGCACAAGAACAAAGAAGATAGGAAATTTGTAGCACCCCTTGCTTCCAATAATGGAAGCTTCACAATTCATCGAATCGAACACATCGTGAGAGAATTTTTTATCCTAATACATTACTGAAAAAAATGAATTAAATTTAAAGAATGTAATGTAATATTTTTTTATTATTGTGAAACTTCATAAAAAGTGTATCAAATTAACTATTTCTACATAATTTTTATTCATAAAATATATTTTGTGACACTATAAAATTTCAAAATAGGATATAAACAATATAATATTATAGTTAATTTATGGTACAATTCATTGAAATATTTTTTATAAAATATTACAATAGGTGTATACATAAAATATTTTTTAAAAGGTGTCTCATTATATATGATAAATTAGGTAGATTTTTTAATAGTGATAATAATGTTGGTTTTAGGTTTGAATTATACAAATGTGATTATTACTCCCTTTGTTCTCCTTTATTTGCCTTTCTAGGTTCTTGCACAAGGACTAAAATGCCTTTTAAGAAAGATAATTAATCTTCATAATTTTGTATTAATAAGATTAAGATGCCATTTTAGTTAATTAAATAATAAAGAATTCTAATTGCTCCACTTATTAATGTAAAGGGATATATTGGGAAAAAAAATTAATAAATATAATTTTGAAATATGAGAATAACAAATATTTTGAATATATATATATATTTTTGTAAAACGATAAACAAAAGAGAATGTGTGGAATAGTTTATTTGGAACAGTAACATTTGAAATTTAATGGAAGCCTTTTTGGTTGTTGAGAAAATTCCAGATTCGACAACAAGCGATTGTCAATTCGAATCCTCTAATACAAAACGGTGATACATCTCATTCTCCATCCATGAATACATTTAACCGCTCATCAATATGCATAGTGTATATTAATGAATGGAAGAAAAGATATAGCATCATTTTATAACAGAGGATTCCAACTTAAACGATTGTATAGTACATATCATCATTAAATATATGTAGAATATATATATATATATATATATCTCACAATTAATGCAACTAAACAAGTTTGTCATTGCAAAGGAAACCGGGGCCCGCAATGTAAGTGCATATGCATTCATAATAATTAATAAGTATTTGAACCATACAATATCCTCTATTATAAATTGTATTTTATCTTTTATTTTAATACATAAATAGATATTATGTGTAAAGATCTCATATCAAATGTATAATTAATGAAGTAATTATACACACGTAGCATGAATATGAATTATGTAATTGGAGATGAAATACTATTTTGCGATAAAGGATCCTATTCGTATTTGAACATACACACATCTATATATATATATATATATATATATATATATATATCAAGTTCACAAAAATAATATAGTATTTGAGCTACAATCATTGCTTCGTTTGAATATCATATTAGCCTCTCTTTTTTTTTTTTTCATGTATATATACATTTAAAAATTTATAAAATTGTAATAATTGTTGATCAATTTAATATGGTTCTAATTTCTAACTGATTAATTGGTAAAAAGGTAAAAATTAAGTCAATTTTTTATATTGTACTTGGAAACACAGTCCGGTCGATTGCAAAAATTATGTCATACTAACGAAAAATATGGTACGGATATAAGATCCATACTAGATAAAAGATATTTGTATTGAAATTACCATGAAAGTTTATTGAAACAGACTTCTAAATCAACTATTAGCAACAAGATATTTACTGATAGATTCATGGCAAATGAAATTTTATTGTTAAAAGAGTGACCTAATTTGGAACATATAAGACGATACTTTTAAAAAGTGTCTTACTTGTATACTAATTGTGATAGTCTTATGAGAAGTGTATCAATAAGCTACAATAAATTTTAACCATACTATACTTTTTGATACTATATTATGTTAAAATAGGTTATTACTACACTCAAATACACGACATATTAGTTAGTTCACGAAGTTAAAAGATTTTTTTGTGACACTAATGGTTGCTAAAGTGCATGTCACGTATTTGTGTGTACAAAGAACCTATAATGCGTTACCAAAAATAGATTATATTTAAAATTTGGTATAGTTTATTGAGATATTTCTTAGGAATTCAATCAATGCATGATGGAGATATTTTTTGAAAATGTCATATTACATTTGTTAAATTATGTCATTCTTTTGATAATTTTTGTTAGAGAACATAATTTTGTCATAAATTTCATTAAATATATCAATAAGTAGATTGTTGTGTTAATATTAAAGATACTTTTTTTTATATTGACTTAATTAACTTCTCTAATTGTTTTCAGCTGTAGACATTACAAGAAGTACACATTTCACTAATGAAAAATATGTGACAGAAAGACTCCGTCACAAATATAAGATATTTATGATGAATTGATGATATAATTCAATATAAACAGAACTAATAAATCAATGAGTGACACGGAATTTACGAACAAAATTTTCATAATTAAAATCCATCACAAAAACTAAATTCATAATGTATTGATTTATTACTAAATAAGGTACACTCTTGTAGTGAGATATTTAATTCGCACAGAAAGTTTTTTGGTGTAGGATTACTGCTGAATTCCTAAGATGGCAAACTTACACAAGAACTAAATTAAAAAAATATATATAATTTAGAAAAGGGGAGAAAGATAATGTTAGCTGATAATAATATTAAAATTTATATTCTCAAAATAATAATAATAATAATAATAATAATAATAATAATAATAATTTAAAATTTATATTCTCTAATAATGATGATGATGATGTTACAATTTATGTTACTAGTAAAAGGCAAACATATATTAAAAAAGAAGACCCTTTTAGTAGTTGCTCCAAGAGAGATATCCACAGTTAAAAGCGACCATGATGGCCCTTTGTAGTAATTGCTTCCACAAGAAAAATGACGTGAAAGAAAATGACAAAAAGAGCTATTTTATTTTAAATTTTAATATACACAAGCATTTTCTTCGATTTTATTGCACCTATCTACTTTATACAACGATGTCGGGATTTAATGAGTGGCATATATTTAAATTAAGCTGATTTGGTCCCATCCCAATTATCAAGTTTTATAGGCCTCAATCTGTTAAGAAATGAATGTACTTTATTATTAGAAATCTGCGATTAAGCCACATAATTTAGCAGTGGAATGAAAACGAGTATTTTCACCAACAAAACTAGCCAAGGACTGTTTCGTCGTTAATTTGGCATCAAGTTTCACACCATTTATCTTTCAAAATATGTCGCTAATCTATAAGTTAGCCGAAACTGTTTATAACGAAAATCTTTCAATGCTCAAATCAGTATTAGGTTCATGTAAAGTACGCAGAGATAATTTTTAAATGCAAAAAGTGGATTAGCTAACATGTCATGCTTGTAAATAATGAATGCATGGCTATTATAGGTAAAGATGGATTACACACTTGATTAGGGTTGAGGTGGCACCTCATTTTATTGATGTCGTGTTTTGTATCGGGGAGTGTGGCTCCCATACGAAAACAGTTAATGATGCCAATTGTGTCCGCATGGAGAAGACCACGATCAAGTAGGAAGTCCTCGACAGAGTCATCGAGAGAATGGGCCGGGTGGATGAGGAGGTATCCTCAATGATGGTCCACTAGTTAAGAACGCGTATGGGGCACTTGAGGCAGAAGGTTCTTCTCAACGAGCCATTTGGTCGTGTGATAAGTCCATAAATTTTATATATTTATGCACTTAATTGAATGAATTTATTATATTTTTTGTCCTTGAGTTTTAAATTTTTTAAAAATATTTAATGTTAGTTTTCCTTATTTTAAGAAAAAAAGAAGTTGCGAATCTGCGCAGAAACTGAGTAAAAGGATAGAACAATCTACAATCCTATGCGGTGAAATATGCGAATTTGCATAAGTTGTCAATTTAACAATTTTTTGATGCTACTTTAAATATGATTTTAGCTCATACTAGGACTTTTGATGGGTTTTAAATATAGTCGCCATGATTATTCTTTTACATTTTTTCTCAAGTTTTTCTGAAGTTATTAGTCTAGATTAGTTTTCTCTATCAAGAATCCATTGGGCAACTCAAAATTAGAGACAAAGGAAGTGAAGATTTGATGGGTGTCGAATCTACTAAAAATAATTTATTTCTCTCATCACAAAATTAATTTTAAATACGGTGCACTACAAGAAAAGGCGCGATTGTCGGAGGAATTTTAAATAATAAAAAAAATTAAATTTTAAAATTTTCTGCTGAATTTTTGCAAAAATTCCTCGAAAAAATTATAAAAAATTAAAAAATATTAAATTATAAATTTTTTGGTGGAATTTCGACGGGAAATTCCACTGAAAATTTTAAAAAATAGGAAATTTTTAATTTTTTGGCGGAATTTCGACGGAATTTTTAGCCAAAAATTTAAAAAATTAAAATTTTAAATAAATAAAAAATCTTATTATTTGAATTATTATTATTAAATTATTATTTATTATTGTTATTTGAATTGTTGAATATTATATATAGAATATTTATGTATTATGGCAATAAAGCGCTGATAGTCCAACGATAAGAGTGCGAGGGTTCGACTCCTACAAATCCCAAAATTTGGGGTAATTTTGGGCAATTGTATGCATCCTTGTGAGGGTGCGGTGGAGGTCCTAGGTTCGAGTCCTA
The DNA here is from genome assembly GCA_026212405.1 of Petrea volubilis. Lineage (NCBI taxonomy): Eukaryota > Viridiplantae > Streptophyta > Magnoliopsida > Lamiales > Verbenaceae > Petrea > Petrea volubilis. The sequence goes on from CM047878.1 coordinate 4,695,175, forward strand.
GGTTCAGCAATTGGAACTTTATTTTAAAGAGAAATTGAAAAATATTTCGGCCAAAAATAAAAAAAGTGACGAAGGTTTTTCTATCGAAAATCTGCCGAAATTTGGACGAAAAATATTGATTTAAGCATAAATCTGTTGAAAATCCTACTTTTTCTTTTAGTAGTGACTAAGGTCGATCCTACAGAGAATAACAACTGATAAATTTCAAAGTTATAACAAATTGATTAACAAATAAAAATAAAGATGGGGGGGGGGGGGGGGTAATGGAAAATAATAAAATAAAAGGAGGAAAAGTTAAATACAAATAAATCAATATGATGAAAAGCTTAGCCAACGTTCTTGGGATTGATCATCAATTCAAGAGTGATTCTCTACTTCATGTAATAGACGAATTATAACCTTCAAAGAACTCTTCCAACCTGGTCAAACGTAATGAATAATTCCAAATTAACGAATAACCCTAGTCAAACGATATGTTTTAATCCATTAACAACTTCATGAACTAGAAAAAGCCGACCAATCTACAAACGTGATTCTACGAAATTAGATTGTATATTTTTCATAGTATAATCCAAAAGATTCGACTCAATTAAATTATACTACTTTAATTTACACTGGTGTTGGTTCAATTAAAAAATTACGGATTTAATCTTATCAACTGCATATATGTGATTTTATTAATTAAATAATAAGCCTAAATTGCACAAACACTACAAGAAAAAACGGTATTTTCGGCGGAACGAATTAGTCGGATAAACCTTCATCGCTTTTCAATTTTCGGTGGAATTTCGGCGGATTTTTTTTTTAATTAAATAATTTTTCAGAGTAATATTCCGTCGAAATTGTTTTTTTTTAATTAAATAAATTTTCGGCGGAATTTCTTTTATATTTTTTAAAATGAAATTTCAATTGCCCAACCTAGGAGTTGAACATGAGACCTTGCCCCAGCTCGCGTGCGCATGCATTCACGCGCTCAAAATTGCGCTAAATTTTGGAGTCGTTGGGAGTCGAACCCTCAAAATTATTTTTTAAATTATTTTTTATTTAAAAAATATTAATTTTTATGTTTTAAATATTTTGGCTGAATTTTTCGCCGAAAATCCATTGAAAAATTTAAAATTACCTTTTTTTAGTTATTTTTTATTTAAAAAATATTATTTTTTATTTATTTTTTGTTTTTTAAAATTTTTTGGCAGAATTGTTTGGAGAAAATCAGCCGAAAAATTCAAAAATTATTATTTTTTAATTATTTTTTATTTATTTATTATTTATTTTTATTTAAAAATATTATTTTTTATTTTTTAAATTTTTTGACTGAATATTTCGCCGAAAATCCATCAAAAAATTCAAATTTATTATTTATTTAAAAAATATTATTTTTTATTTTTTAAAATTTTCGGTCGAATTTTCTGCCAAAAATTCAAAAATCATTATTTTTTAATTATTTTAAAATTTCGGCTGAATTTTTCGCCAAAAATTTGAAAAATTATTATTATTATTATTTTTTTTAATTTTCCGTCAGAATTCCACCGAAAATTTTTCTATGGAATATTCCGCTTAAAAATTCCGCCGAAAATAGCGCGTTTTCTTGTAGTGAAATAATAAAATAGCATTAAAGGATGGAGTTTCCTCGAAAGAGAACAGAGAAATATACAAATACTACATAAAATAAAGGAACAAATAAAATTATTTATGTCTCATAATCCATGCGAAGAATGTAAACTTCAATTAACCCTTGACTGATAAAAGAAGTTTGGCCACATATGGTCCTGGACAAAACTTCAAGAAAGAAAATATAAAAACTAAAAATGAAAAACTAAAATATATGAAAACCAAGTTTTAAAATAAAACATTCTAATACCTACACACACACACATACCCACATATATATATATATATATATAAGTTCGTAACCCTAGAATTGATTCCTAATAGAACTAAGACAATTGCTAGTCAAGTTCCAATACATAAGACAAGAGAAAAATTTGTTTCCAATTTAGATTTGTGCCCAAATCTGTCATATCTATCAAGTGCCTTCAAATCCCTACCAGCAGTGGTCTAGTAACAAGGCGTGATCACGCCCTATATTGTGTGCATGAGCTTTCATTCTTTAACTTTCCAGCTTTCTTGCATAATATCCTCCTGACCTTTTATCATTTTTTAGGCTTTTTGCGCTCTTTTCCATAAATTTTGTCCTAAAACAAGTAAAACATTATTTTTGTGTGAATTTAACTGCTTTATAATCCAAAATCTACCAAAAAAAATGCAGATAAGGCCTAAAACTCAGTAGAAATTGCATGCTGTTAAGATTCGACGTTCAACACGAGTTTTCTCTCTCTTTATCTTTTGATTTTAAATTATATATGTTGGTGGATTTGATTATATATGATAATTTTCCATCTACTACCCTTCGAACTATGGCAAGAAAAAGCTAGAAGAGATTTGATGAATCAAGGATCAAGAGTTTAAAAGAAAGTTGGTTTTCACTCTATGGCAAGAAACCGACTAAGGAAGGCATCTGTTGGAGGCTTAACTATGGCCAGAAGATGTTGATCAATCTACAGAGGAAAGAATCCGTTGGAGGCTTAACTATGGAAAGAAGACATTAATCAATCTACAAAGGAAATAATCTGTCGGAGAATGAAGACCATCTATCAGTTCTTACCAAGTATAAATAGAAGAGTCCGACGAACAAGAAAGGTGTCAAACCTTGAGTGTGTGTCTGTGTTAATCAAGTTGATCCATAGTTATAATTAGGCACATCTCTCAATAATCAGTGTGATCGAGAGTGTGCTCTATAGTGCTTCATTCATCTTAGTTGTGTAAGACTGTAAGTGTGTAAAACAACTCTAATACAACTTCGTAACTGTTGGTGCAAAAAGCCTAGTGTTAAGCTTTCTACACTATATTCTGTAACTTGTGTTTTGTTCTAGTTTCATTCAGTCTGCTGTAATCAGGAACTTCTGTTATGTTCCAAAATAACTACATTTAGTTCACTACTATAGTCACTGTATTTATCATATTATAGCTCAAATTCCAGTTTAATAAAGTTATATTATTCTTGGTATTTCGAGTTCTCAATATAAATGGATACTTATTGTTTTGTTTTGATTTTAGTAACATGTTTGGCTAAATATTTCGCTTTAGGAATATGACTAATCCAATATGCTAATTTTTTGAGATTTGCCATATTCTTATAATTTGTGTACTTTTATTTTGATTGTTTAGTTTGTATTGATTGAATACAATACTAGTTGCATGTTGGGAATCTTATGTATGCCTTCTAATCTTCCAACGAGTTTGCAAGAAGAAAAGGCAGAAGAAGCAAAAAGGGGAAATGAAAAAGAGGACATTTTTCTTTGTATTTTTCTCAACCATGGATAATATGGCGGCAAGAAAAACAATAGGATGAAGCAAGATCGAAATCAGAGTGGCAGGGGTATTTTTATTATGAGATGTTTCTGGCTAAATTTCATGAGATCATGTTTATGAGGAAGATTGGTAACCGCTGCCAGGAAATTATTGTTGGCATCCAATTTGGTCGAATGAATGCTAATCATATTGTCAGTATGCTACATTATTAATCATGCGATTAGAGTATATTTTACAAAATAAATAAATAGTCAATCACATGACAAGTACTATAATGTACTCGTCACATAATTCGTTAGTTCGGATCTTTTATTACATTTTGTATATCTTATGTTACAATTATCAATACATGTCATATATATCGATAAGCGGTTCACTACTAAAAAAATGACATAATTTGACACATATAATATGGTAGTGTCACATTTGTAAATCTATTATAACACCTCGTAGAAATTGCCTTAATAAGTTATCTTTAATTTAAACTATAATGTACTTATAGAAATAGTATAAAGTGTCAAAATAGGCTATCGTTACATTCAAATACATGACACTTTAGCTAGTGTCACTAAAATCAAATTTGGTTTGGTGACACTAGCTAAAGTACCATGTATTTGAGTGTCATAATAATATATTTTGACGCTTTGTAGTATTATAAAAATACATTTTAGTTAAAATTTGATATAGTTTATTAAAATACTTTAATGAAGTGTCACGATAGGCACACAATTAAGACACTTTTTGAAAATACCACATTACACATGTCAAATTAGGTCATTTTTTAAGTAGTGGTTGAGATTAATAAGAGAAAAAAAATAACATAGAAAAATACTTAAAGATTCTATTTCAACTGCTCACTAATAAATATAATTGCATCTACTGATAATTGTAATAGGAAATGTTACATGCATGAATAGTAATACTTATTAATCACATAACGAATATAATATATTCGCCATATAATTTATTGAGTCAATTATGCTGGGCCTGGGCAAAAATTTCTGAGTTTTAGTGATAAAAAATGGAGAAGAGAGAGAAATCATATTCATATGAAAGAGGGTAATGCGGCCAGTGTACCTCCAATACGATTAGCTACTTGCAGGCCAAGGCGCCAAGCTCATGTTTTCCATTGGTTGGCCTTTTCACATGCATTAAATGTTGGGCGAATTGCAAAAGTTGCCCTTGAAGTTTAGTTAAACTACAAAAAATCGTCTACACATGGAGAATTAATATTCCCCCTCCGAATACAGGAGAATGTTATATCTAACAGAATGTCAAAATTGTCCAATTTGCCCTTCTAAATTTTCATTTTTTTCTTAAAAAAAAATAAAGAGCAACTTACAAAAACAACCTTGAGTTTTATAAAATTCCAAAAGAGAATTTACCATTACCCCATGAGTACCGGGGGGCGGGAGGGTGTCAATGTTATGTCGACCGGAATTTTTTATTTTTGTTTTTGTATATTTTTAAATTTTTTGAGTATTTTTGTTGGTAAAGGGATAGGTGATAGCTATTGTTATTTTCCAGTAGAAATAAAAAACCTCAAATTTTTTGTCGGATTTTATGGCAATAAGGTACTTTTTTGGGTGAGTTCACTTATTATCGAGGATTTTCAAATTGTGATTGTTTGATTGTCTATAAGTTATTATTTAGTGATCAACTATTATTGTTTTGGACTGTCAAACACAACTAAAAACCTTTCATAAATGTCCAAAAAAAAAAATGGAGAGAGAGATGGTTTAGTTTTGCCGTATAATTGGATAATAAATCAAAAAAAAAAAATCACTGATTATTCTCTTACAAAAAAAAAAAGGGTTAATTGCATCTTAGCCCATGTAAAATATATAAAGTGCAATCAAAGGCCAAAACTAAAGATGAACTCCCACATCCCCAAACTTTTTGAATAAAGCATTTTAATTCCTTGCAAGAAGTTGTGTAGTTCGTTAATTTATATGATTTTCTTGATTTTCTGATTTTGAAGTATGCAATGTCATTTTTGCCCTTCGCAAATTTCCTCTGGTTGACATTTCTATATATCACCTCAATTTCTGGTACAAAATTTGAATTAGAGCTTAGAAAGCCACAAAAATTGTTAATTTTTCACTTATTTTCTTAATGTGATGGCAAAAAAATGATGGTGCCTGCTCAAACCAAGGAGAAAGTTTGAAATCGGGCAGACATACTACATAATTTATTTTAAAAAGTTCAGTGAGTGTAGCGTCTTTTTATTTAGTTTGGAGAATTTTTATGCACATTATGTATTTTATATGGTGTTAAAATTCAATTAACTCTAAAAAGAATTAGATGAATTTATTGCTTTAGGTGATATTTAGTATATTTCTTTTTTTCTTTTGAGATCATCTTTTTTATATCACCTGATCTCACAGTATACTGTTATTTCTAAAGCCATATATTCTCATCCCTTCTATAAATAAATCCTAACCTTTTCATCACGCAACACCAAATTATTAGAGAGAGAGAGAGAGAGAGAGCTAGGCAAACACATGATGGCCAAAATCATCTCACATTATACTGTTATTTCTAAAGCCATATATTCTCATGCCTTCTATAAATAAATCCTAACCTTTCATCAGGCAACACCAAACTATTAGAGAGAGAGAGAGAGAGAGAGTTAAGCAAACACATGATGGCCAAAATCAACACAAACTTAACCCTTTTCTGTTTAATCTTCGCCATAACATGGGCTGCCCACACCGCTGAAGCCGACGTCGTCGACGACGAGTTAATGGACCTGCAACACCTCCCTCCCCCGCCGCCGCCGCCGGAAAAGTTCGTCAAATTCCGTGTCTACGTGCAGTATAAAATAACCGGCCCGAACTCGACCGTCTGGGACGTGGCCCAGGCCACGATAACCCCCAACTCATCCACCAACTTCGCCCTGGTCCTGGTCTTCGACACTAAAATGACGAACGGGACCGATCCCGAGTCGAAGGAGGTGGGCCGGGCCCAGGCCCTGCTCGCCTTCTCGGACATGAAAGAGCTGGCCGCGGTCATGAACTTCAACTTTTTCTTCACAGAGGGGACGTTCAAGAACAGCACGCTCACATGCGTGGGCCGCAACCCGTTGTCCAACGACAACGGCAGGGAGATGCCCATCGTTGGTGGGACCGGCTTTTTCCGTTTGGCGCGTGGGTATATGATCTCGAACACGATCTCGTTTAACCGGACCGACCCGGTTGGGGGTACTACTGAGAACAATTTTTATGTCTATTATTATGAAGGGGAGCCTTTTATTGAAATGCCTACTGCGTGATATGTATGACATTGATGTTATATATATATATATATATATGAATGTTAAATATATGGGTAATCGTAATTATCTCAATATATATATATATGTATGTATGTTATGTAATGAGATGCTGATCGTGTAATAAACGGGCTGTTTGGCTTGTTGTTAAGGGGTTTGAGATCCCCGAGCTGCTGTAATATGGGAATAATGTACTCCAGTGCGAATGGACGTCTGATATTTATTTTTCTGCTTAGGAAACATGATTCTATGTTTTGCTTTATTTTCAGGTATTATTGTATTAATTTCTTGTTGAATTAACAAAAAGAAAACATCGCACACTTAAAAAAAGTAAAAAAAAAAAAAGAAATAAAACTAAATCTGAAATCAAGTTTAGAAAAAATTATAATTTTAGGACTGTATGCTGTACCTTTAATAATTTTAGGATATTAACTTTTTGAAATAAAATATAAATTAAAAAGTAAGATAAAAATATATTAATATATATATATATTACATATTTTTTTATTTTTATACATGTGATATGTAATAATAACGATAATAATTGAAAAAAATTAAACATAATAAATCATATATTTATATAATATAATATATACATATATATATATATATTAAACCCAATTTATCAAAAAAAGTATATATAATAACCACCCGATCCCTTGGCATCCCACCCCCATCCCACCACACCACACAACTCAGCTGCTGTCCCCGTCCCCCCAGCCCAAATCCTAACAACCAAAATCTCCTTTTGCCATTTGTCACCCCCACCTCTTGTCTCCAAATTGTTGGCGCCGCCTCCACACTTTCCTCCCGTAGTCGTCACCACCCCTTCCCCTATTGTTTCTTTACAAAAGAAGTAAAATCGCACAAATTTCAATTAAGAAAACAAGAGATAAAATAAAAATTGAATGAGAGAGAGAGAGAGAGAGTGAGAGAGAGAAAGAGAGAGCGTGAGGGGGTGGGGGGGGGCGGGGGAGGGGAGGGGAGGGGTGGGGTGGGGTGGGGTGGGGTGCCACGTCTTCTCCTAGGGTGCCATAATCCATGCTTAGACACTTATTTGAATTAATATATTTGATTGATTGAAGTTGTTTAGTAACACATAACCATAAACAAAATTTCAAGATAGAAAACATAAAAGTTGGAAACTAAAAACTAAAATATATGAAAACCAAACTTGAAAACAAAACTTTAAAACACTTATATAGGTTTCTAATCTTAGAATTGATTTCTAATAGGACTAGGAGAATCGCTAGTCCAGTCCCAATATCTAAGGTAAGAGGAGAATTTGTTTTCAAGTTGGATTTGTCCCCAAATATACTATGTCTATCAATTGTCTTTAAATCCTGCCAGTAGTGGTTTAGTTACAGGGCATGATCACGCTCTATGCATTGTACGCGGCTTTTTCCTTCTTTAACTTTCCAGCTTCCACAACATCCTTCAACACTTTTTACCTATGCCTTTTGTGCTTTTTTCTATAAACTTTGTCCTAAAACAAGCAAAACATCATTTTAATGTTAATTTAAGTCTACTAAAACAAATGCAAATAAGGCCCAAAACTTAGTAGAAATTGCATGCTACCATTTTGGCTAAACCAAACGCATCCAACACCATTGCATTATGCCTAAGTAACAAAAAACTCCTGTGAAACAAAAATTAAGATATAAAACTCATATTTTTCAAAAGTAGCTGAAGTTGATTTTTGTAAAAATGAAGATAAAAAGACATTTTTACCTTTCATTTTATATTTGAATATATTAACTCAAATTTATATATACTCACAAAATCTTTATAAATACATTACGAAAAAAATTATAAATACATATATATACAATCTTCACATAATATATATATAAACATGGTGCAAGCCGCTATTTGCTAGCGTCCGCCACAGAGAGATAGATCGAGAGAAATAGTCTCCCCACCTCCGTCCATCGCCGCCTCCGCCATAGATGGCCTCTAGAGAGAGAGAGATAGGGATCAAGAGAAAGAGCGGTACAGAAAGAGAGAAAGAGATGGAGTGGGTCAGAGAAAGAGAAAGGGAAACGATTCACCAAAGTCCACCAAGAGAAACAATCGACTCTCTAGATCAAGGTGGGGGGTGGTGGTGCGCGGGGTGGAGGAAGGAGGGGGGCCGTGGGTAGAGGCGGCGCGGTGGGGGTAGAGAAAGGAGAGGGTGGTGGCGGGGGGTGGGTGTGGGATTAGGGCTTGGTGGGGAAGAAGGTGTTGAATCAACTTTGGCGTGGGTGGGTGGGGGGTTTGGGTATTTTTTTTATTTTTTTAAATGAAAAAAATGATAAATAAATAAAATTAAATTGTAAGGGTGAAAAAGTCATCTTATATGTTGAAATACATAAGGATTTTTTATGCGATTTTTGAAAAATAGGAGGTTTGTTATGTTATTTGTTTTCATAATTTTTTTTACCTAATTTGGCATAACAAAGAAATATAAAGGGAAAATTACATTGACTACCCCTGAGGTTTGGCTAATTTACGAAAAATCCGCTACTTTTTCAAAAATTACCAAAAACCCCCTGAGGTTATACCAATATTACAAACTTATTTCAATTTTCGAAAATACCCCTTCTCTTTTTTTGGATGATTTACACTGACAACCCCTAAAGTTAGACTAATTTACGAAAAACCCCCTATAGTTTCAAAAATTACCAAAAACCCCCTGAGGTTATACAA